>VZTA01009283.1:338434-369609 GCA_013398855.1 Mohoua ochrocephala | reverse complement strand
ATATATATATTATTTCCCTGAGATATTTTTCTGTTTTCCTTTCTGCAACAGTTGAAAGTAGAGGAACCAAAGGTATTTCTCAGGCAGAAATTCGCCTGGCTATGAATGTGGGGAAGCTGGAAGCAAGGATGCTCTGTCGTCTTCTGGACAGGTACAAAGTTGTCAAGGTAAGGCTAAAATAAAATAACTTATAATAATAAAATAATAACTAATTGAAACTGAAGATACAGCTGTGGTTACTCTGGGAATAACATTGTTAACCTCAAACATTAGAAACAGCAGAGATTTGAGAATGACAGTGGGAGAGCCCTGGTAGGATTGAAAAGAGAATTAATTCAGTTGAGTAAAAGGTGTGTAAGGCAAGGGTTCGGTACTGTGATTGTAACCTGCTCTACTCAGAGGACTGGAGGATCTTCTCAAAGACCCTCTGTCCATGTAAAGTCATTCATCTGCTTGCCTTTTGAAAATACCAGGAAAATCTGGAGCAAAACAGTTACTTCTCTAGGAGTTAGGATGATTAAACTTCTTCTTTCCAGCTTTTTCAATGTTTTTTTCATTTCACAGGACAAATCCAGCTGTCATGTCTTGCATGCACCCAACGGTCCCTTCCCACAAAGGCAGGATAATTGCCATCTTCCCTCGATGGGGAATTTTTTTAGAAAAATCTTGTCATTTAGTAAAAAGTTCTGTAGAGTTAAACTGTGTAAACCATTGGAATATCTACACATATTTTTCCCTAGTCAGCTGTGAAAATGAAATCTTCCCTTATTGATTGGTGAAGTGTTTGAGTTTGTAGATCCTTGAAAGCACCCACGGTAGCAGACAGGGCAGCAGCACTTCCACTGAAGTCTGAGTCACTCAGAGAACTGCAGTGCCAATTTTTCACAGATATTTTTGTTCTGAAAAAAATTGATTTCCACTCTGAATATACACAGTTTGTTCTTCCTCAGACTTTTCTCCATCCCACATACCATAGGAGTTTCATTCTAGTACACTGGTAATGCAGATTTATTTGTTTTCCAAGCACAGAATTCCTTTTGATTTCTCTATGTGAAGGTTAGGGACATTTTTGTTACTTAGAAAAAAAGAATAACATGATATCTTTTGATGTGGGGGAATAACATTTAGAACATTTTCCCACTGGTGATGCTGGAGAACACTGCAAGAATGGAGGAGCAAGGTGGTAAAATAACATTCCAACTGTTTCCTCAGGGTTTTATGGAGGATGAAGGTCGGCAAAGGACAACAAAGTACATTTCCTACATTTTTGCAGAGGAGAGTGATTTAAACCGTCAGTTTGAGAGGGAGAAGGCCAGGAGTGAGCAGTTGGCTACAGTCACTTTGGCTCTGGTGCCAGAAGATTCCCCACCTGTGGAAGATGTGTCTCCTGGAGAAGATGAGGCTGTGGCCTCAGAGTCTGACAATGAGGAAGAAGGGAAAGACAGGAAGAGGAGAGGAAAAGGTCAAAAGGCCAGCTCTGGTTCTCCATTGAAATCAAGTGTCCAGGATGATGCCCATCAGACAACACCGGCCAAAGGTAACTTGTGATTTTGAAACTTGGGGAACAACCTGCATTTTTCTTATGGATCATTTTATTAAAGAACAAATAACATGTTATGAGCTTCCATTATGGGTTTTGGTCACATATTTATTTTTAAGCCTCCTTGATTATTTCCCTGCTTTCCCCCCAGATTGCTGTGGTTCAGAGCACCACTTGTGGTAACCTCTGGAGATTCTCAGGGCTGAAGTGTGCCCTTGTGTCTGTGTCCCAAGTCGTGTTTGTGCTGCCTCTCCTGACCCCATGCCATGTCTCTGCTGTTCCCTGTGTAAATGGAAAGGAGCTCACGTACAGTGCTCCTGGGATATTCAGGGCTGGGATGACTTGACCCACAGCCTTAACTCACCTGAGCATTTTGTAAATGTCTGTAAATTTCTGTAAAAATGTCTTGTCCCCTGAAGTTAGTGACCTCAGCTTTTTCTTTAGTTATTTGGAATATTTTAGTGTGAAAGCTACCAGCCTTTTGGGGGCATATTTTAAAAAGATATGGTGGAAAGTTTTTTACTTAATTTTTTTTACCTATTTAAAAATGTTCCTACAACTTCACTGGTAAACTCCAAGGGAAGAGAGGGATCTCTTTTTTTTTTTATGTAGATTATCTTTGGAGTAATACTAAATTCTTACTCTCATTCTGCTTTGAGTCAGAAAAGTGAGGTTTCTGGCAGAACTTGAGAATCTTTGAGACAGAAACTCTCCTTTCTTCAGACGACAGTTTCTGGATAAGCCCTTCATGGCTTTCCAAGCTGTGAAAAGGTTTCTGTGTGGAGAGAATTATTTGATGACAGAGAGTTCACCTTTTTTTAACTTTACTTTTGGAGGCTGAATGCAGTCTTTCATGGTCAAACCACTGCTTCCAGCAGGGCAGAATATGTGAAAAGTGTAGCAGAATGCTTTTAAGTGCAGCTACCTGGGTGGATGGGAGAATGCCTCTTAGAGAGAAAAGCTGCACAGGGAGAGCAGAACAATTACAAGGCTTTTTGCTCTCAAACCAGGCTCAAAGCCAACAGCTGTGAAGTCTCAGGGGAAGAAGCAGCCTTCCCCTCAGATTCTTGAAGATCCTGAGGAGCTCCCAGACAACATTTCAGGGGAGAGTTCTGCTTTGGGAACCCTAAAGCAAGAGTCCAATGTTTCCACCTGTGCTCATCCCACGGATGAAGATGGAGATGTGGCTGTGGTGGAGGAAGTCAGACTTGAAGATCCGAAGGTAAGATCACGTGTCTTAATATCTTCTCGTTGGTACAGCTGTCTGAGCTAAGTTTTGTGCTCTTACAGCAAGACTTCAGACTAGAGTTTTTGTATTTATTTATCAAATTGTTTGGGGGTTTTTTGAATTAATTTCAAAGTGCATTCATATTTTGGCTGCACTGCATTGTAGTTGTAAGTGAAAATTTTTCCAGGAGATAGGAGGGTAGATGTCCAAAATACACTTCTGGCTTAGTTCCCTGGCACTCTCCAAATTCTGTGCTGACTTAATGCATGTCATTACTTAATGCAGCACACGAGTGCAGTTACCATCCGCTCTGTCTGCCTTCCGGGAAGGGGAAACAAGGGAGAATCTCCATCTGAGTAGTTCGTTATAAATAAATCCAGCCCAACTCAGAATTGCTCAGCCGTTCCCGTGTGCAGAGCCCCCGTTAGGCTGCAGACACTGGCTGGTTGCTGACCCGTTTTGATTTGCCGTGCTGTGCCCCAGAAGCCCTGTGGCCACAGGAAGGAGAAGCGTTCCAAGGCCGCGGCGGTGGAGAGGCCCCACGAGACCTACAGGCTGCTGAAGCGCCGCAACCTCATCGTGGAGGCCGTGCGGAACCTGCGCCTCATCGAGAGCCTCTTCACGTGAGCCAGGGCAAAGCAGAGCACGGGGGAAGCCGAGGCTTTGGGGTGGTGGAAGCATTGGGTGCTTGTTCCATTCTGCCTTTTCTTGTCCCCGGTGGCACCATCGCCGTAAGGAGGGAGAGGTTGGCACGGGGAAGCTGTGGGGGGTTGAATCTTAATCAGCTGTTTGGAAGCAACAATAGTTCCATGCAGATAATTACACGAGAGTGCTTTTATACAGTATATGTCTCATAAACAGAGATCAAAGAACTTGTTCATCCATCCACAGTAGGCCAGACTTGGGGCCACGTTGTAAGGTACAGCACTTCCCTGCTGCAGGATTCTTTCATCTGCATCAGTTTTATCTCTGCATGGTTTCAAAACTTGTTCATGTGTTACTCTGTATGGACTGGAGAGACTCAGGTCTTCATGTCACTCATCACTGGTCACTGGCATCCTAGCAGGGCCCTCAAAGTTTGCTTCTCAGTGCAGTTTTATGTGGTATGGTTATATGTCTTCACCTGACACCTTATCTGAGCTGGAGATACTTCCCTAAATGTTATAATGTCTTTCAGCCCTTTAAGATTTCACTTCCAAAAAGAAATGGAAATTCTGGTACCCTGCTGGATCCTAAATTGACAGTACTGTCTTGTCACAAATAGGATTGCACCATCCATCTTCTGTCAGCACAGAAGATCCTGGCATGTCAGTATACCCAGGGCTGCTTGCTGTAGGAATTTAGTTAGAAATCATGGCCTTACTCTCCTCTGGTCTGAGAATTTTGAAACCTTCTGTCACCTCCTTTAATTGCAGAGTGTTGTAAAATTAGAGCCTCATCTGGCACCAGCCTCATCAGTGATTGATTGAGTCACATCCAAGCACGGGCTTGGAAGATATTTCAGGTCTCTGCTGTCCCTTCAGTGCTGCCAACAGGTCGCTCACGGGTTCCCTGAGAATCAGCGGAAGTTCTGTCCCTCCCCAGTCTCTGCCAAGGAAATTTACTGGTGTTTGCATTCCATTTGTTAATTACCAGGATGTGGTAATCTTTCGGGAAAGTTGAAGTCCGTGTGTACATTCAGTTCTTGCCTCATTCCCTTATTATCTTCCAGGTCTTTTTCAGAATTGATTCCCCAGGACTGAAAGAGCCCAGAACTAGGGTCTGGGGCATTTGTGGGAAAGTGCATGGGAACAGGCATGGGGAGAGGAGAGTGAGGTGTGAGCACACCCCTGCCAGCTGTGGCAAGGGAAGAAGGGAGAAGGGAGCTGGCTTCAAGTGGTGGGAAATGTGGATCTGTATCTGTGTTGTGAATGCAGGAGTAGTTTCCGTGCTCTGAAACCACTGAATAAACCCTATCTGCCTCAAGCTGAACTGAGCTCACAACTGCAAGAACAGACCACATTTGTTAAATCACCACCTAAAAAAGCCGTAGGTTCTCCTGATCTTAGGGAGGCTGGATTCATAATTGCACTGTAGCCATGCACAGAGGAATCAGGCATTGAGCATCTCCTGTCAGAACAAGCAGTTCTCCCCTAACAAGGAAAAGCTCGAGTACAAAGGAAATAGAGCTGAAATGTAAAGCGAAATTCCCAGTTGTCTCCAGCAAAAGGGAAGAGAGAGCAGGGACTGTTAGAAGTAGGGAAAGCAATGGCCATTCACCCCACATCCTCTAACAAACTGCTCAGGCAGTTTGGAGCATTGCTGGGCTTAAAATGCAAGGTATCTTTGGCATCTTTTAGGCTTCAGAAGATGGTCATGGATCAAGAGAAGCAAGAAGGTGTCTCCACCAAGTGCTGCAAGAAGTCCATTGTGCGGCTGGTGCAGAGGCTGGCACGGGAGGGGCTCCTCAGGCTCTACCGCACCACGGTCATCCAGGATGGCATCAGCAAAAAGGTGACTGCACACACACAGCGTTTGTCTCATGTATCACAGTGCCCTTGGCCTTTTTACTGGAATGCATGGGTGACTTCACTTCTCGTGGCACACCCCACAATGGAGCTACCCAGAAGCTTCACATCAAACTAAGCTACTGTGGACACCAGATCATTGCTTTCCATTATTGCGCTGCAGAAAAGTGAGACCAAGGAACAGGCCAGAGATCAAAGTCTCTGAATCTCCCTTCCGAGAGGTTCTGCTGCTCAGTTCTGTGATTTGCGGTTCTCTCCCTGCACTGTCAGGCTGCACCATAATTCTATTTAAACCCCTTTTGAAAGTGTATGAAAAATCCTAAGTGAGCTTCTGAGTTGAAATTTATAGAATGTGATTTTTTTTTTTAACAAAGATCCACTGTTAGTGAGGTTTATGGAAGTCAGATGTCTGTGGTTGTAGAGCTGAGACCTGTCACTTACTCTAGTGGGAAATGCTCATAGGCAGGGAATTGAATCCACTGAAAATTACCTGCTGCATAATTAGTGTAGAGCACATATGAAATCTCACCAATCTGAATTGTGTGTGTACTTTCATCAGCAATATGTGTTAGCTTGGCCTTACACCTAATGAGCTCTGACTTGTCATTTATCCCTCTCAGCCTAATATTTACAAGTCACATTATTTGTTTCTCAAATATTTCACATTTTAAAAACCCAAAACCCAAGGTTTGTAGAAATGTCATTAGCAGTTTATTGATACAAAGACCATGTGCTTTGACCTCTTGCTTAATACAAAGTAGCAACAGGAGTTTTCCTCCAAAAGTGTTGATGTTCTGTGAATTATTAAAACCATCATAGGGTTCATCCACTGCGGCTACTGCTAATTAACTGTTAATCGCAGATAATTTATGTAGCCGATTAAGAGCCAATATCTCCATGAACACCTTTTGTTTGTGTTCTGCTGCTCTGAACAGGTGGAGTTTGTTGTGCACCCCTCAGTGAGTCCAAGCGATCCTCTGGTGAAAAGCGCCATCGAGCAGGTGCGGTTCCGCATCTCCAACTCCAGCACTGCAAACAGGCAAGTCAGGGATGCCTGGGAGGCTTGGGATGGCTTTGGGGGGAGCTTGGCTTATCTGGGATGTGCAAAAATATGCAGAGGAAATAAACACGAGGTAAGCAAAAAAGCCCCAAAGAAACAACTTGTTCTTTAGCAACAGGAAGGGAAGCACAACGCTGAGGCGACGTGCTGGTATCTCCTGAAGTCAGGGAAGAACAGGAATTGAACTCTGCTTATTTTTTACCTAAGTGCTGTGTGGTTTTACTACAGGATTAAAGTCCCCCAGACACCAACATCCCAGGACCATGGTGAGGAAGAAAACCAGGGGCAAGAGGCAGTTCCTGATTCAGGAAAAACGCAAGAAAGTTCATGTAAAGCTGATAATAGCCGGGCAGGAAAAACTGATGAGAAAATGGGCATAACACAGCTAAAGAACTATCACCCTGTTACAGGTACAGCCAATCCTTCACCGTCCCACTTAGTATTAATAATAACTTTCAAATGTCTGCTAAGGTACAAGTGGGTTTTTCTTCTCCTATACAAATAAAATTGGATTTATATTAAACCAGTCTCACTATCCAATGTTTTCTTAGCTGCCTATGTTTTTTACAATGGTGAACTGGAGCATTTGTGTTTACTACTAGTTCTTTACTATTTGTAACTTCTCTTTACTTTCAACTGCCCTTCTTTCCTTCCAGTTTTCTTCACATTAGTTTTGCGCAGGGAGCTGTTTCTCCTGCTCTAATCCTCTTTTTATTTCTATTTGGTCTTCAATCTTCCCTCCCAGTTCCAGGACTTGGACGTTCTCTTGGCTTTCTTCCCAAAATGCCCCGTTTAAGAATGGTCCACATGTTCCTCTGGTACTTAATTTATGGACACCCTTTAAATGAAACACGGCAAAAGGGAAGTAGTGATGGTGAGAGAACGCAAGGGCTGGATGAGAATGCAGCTGTAATTGAAGCACAACCAGATGGGACCTTAGAAATTGTGACAAGTGTGGTGAATCCTGAGACCTCTGCACAGGAGACTGAAGTAGATCTGTCTAATCAAACAGGTAAGAAGTGGCACATCTTGACTTTACTATGGGCCATGGTTCAACACTGAAAAATAGATAAAAGTCTACTTGAGAAAGGTTTGAAAATCAATGGTTTAGAGAATTTTCAGGTCATTTTAGATGTTCAGACTGTGAACTGCCAGTTGTGTTCTGCTTGAACACTCAGAGTGAAACTCTTGTTGTAAGTGTTGGGTTTGTGGTGTGGGTCTGAGCCGGTGCTGTCGTTCCCAGTGTACGTGGATGACTCGTCGTGGATGCGCTACATCCCTCCTCTCCCAGTCCACAGGGAGTTTGGATTTGGATGGGCTCTTGTCAGTGACATTCTCCTCTGCTTGCCTCTCTCAGTCTTTGTTCAGATTGTACAAGTCAGCTACAAGGTACGGTGCTTTTTTCTTTTCCTTCAAAGTCTGATGATGTCAGCTGTACCTAAAGGCTGGAACAAATATCCCCTTAGTCTGTTTTAGCAAAACTAGCCCCTGGAGAGGAGAGGAGACACTTCAGTCTTTTACAGAAAAAGTAGTTGCTTTCACAGGCTTACTGAAAAAAAAAAGTATAGCCCTGTAATACTGCAAATTCTTAAGCTACTATTTTGCCAAGAGCTTTTCATAATCTCCCTGAATCTTCTGCCTTATTGATTAACAAAAATAATGTTTAAGCATTTTACAAAAGCAGTAAGGTTTGCTCAGAAAATATTTTAGTAGGCAGTTCTGGTAGCAAAGCTTTATACTTCAGGGGATAGTTACATTTTGCATTTTGATTAACTTCTAAAATAATTCTAGGTGGAAGGTCTGGAAGATTTTTTAAATGATCCACTAAAAAAGCACACTCTGATCAGATTTCTTCCAAGGCCAGTCCGACAGCAGCTCCTCTACAAAAGGTAAGCAGAGGAGTCAAAATAAGTGGCTCCAGAGAGGAACCAGCAGTGGCTGATTGTTTTCTCAGTTATTTCCTGTTTGTGTCAAAGAGAACTTTGGCACGTAAGACAAGGATCATCAATCCTCAAAGGATAGTGTGCCAAACTGTATTTTTCTCTCCCAAATAGAAGGTAATAAGAAACTAATAAACAATATTCATGTATGCTGTCAGGCAGTGCTTGAGAGCTGGGAGGTTCTGTCCTTCATAACTCATCAGCAGGCTGTTGCTTCTGTATAAAACACACTCCTGACTGCTGCTAAATTCAGAATTTAATAGGGTCTAAGTGTTGCTGTCCTTCATAAATCTTTCCAAAGGTGCCACATTTCCCAGTTCCTGCCTCTCACACATTCAGTTTCTCCTCATACTCTCCGTGGCATGTCTGCCATGGTTTGTCATTCCTCTTCCAGGAGATGTGAAACTTGAGACTGGACTGAAGAAAGGAAGGTGATTTGAATGTGTGGAATTGAGAGCACCGTGTTAGTTTTCCCCAGAAAGCCACTGCTGACAGTTTGTGAATGGCTGGAGGTTTATATGACATTTTCCAAACCTGCAAATGTGCCTTTGGTGAGGGAACAGGGCTGGGCAGTATCAGCTGCCAAGGCTCGTGGGGAGCCCAGGTTTGCAATTCCAAACCTATTGCTAAATCTTAGAAATGAGGAAAGTGGATTTATGGCATTTTCTGAAATCTGCAGGCTCCATCTGATGGCTTGATGCAAAACAATAGGACACATAACCAAGCTGTCTCTTCACCCTCCATTCACTACAACTTCTTAACTGAGCCAAATTTCTAGGCTTGATCTTTCTGACCCCGAGAGAAAACTCCTGCCAAAAATCCTACTCCCATTTCACTGCATTTAATTAGATCTTAGTGAAGTTAAATGTGGGCAGAGCTAATTTTTTACTAACTATCTCAGAAACTAAATCTTGCAGAAGGTTCCTGCACCTGCCAGAATTTTACCATAGATGTAGGTATGCAAGATGGGAGATGTTGCACTTTTTGCTCTGCCAAAGCTTTGAGCAACTGAAAGCAGTTTCTTGGAACAGTAATTTTAAACAACCTGAACTCCAAGAATCATGGCCCAGTTCTTCATACATACACATGTGAAGGCCTGTATTTAGCAGTCACGTTTTGTTACTCCTGTCTTCTTTACATAACATGAAATCGTCTGCAGATCTGCTGTTGACCATATTTAATTCATTCTTACATATGTTATTTCTGGCTAATTTTCATTTTTGCAAGCAAAATTTTACTTAGTATTTGGCTAAAATATTGGGTTTGTGATTTGAGGAAAGGAAATTTGGACCCTTGGGATATTACATGTTTTCCACGGGCTGAGAATTCAAGCAAAAATACCACTTCAGAAATTCTGCAACTCGGTGGTTTGCTGCAAGTTCAGGTTGCTGCATGAAAGTGTTGTATTCTCTGGTATCATTTTTCCTGTTTTCCTGAGTGCTAATTGTAACACTCCTCCCATTGCTGCAGGCGGTACATCTTCTCCGTGGTAGAAAACCTTCAAAGGTTATGTTACATGGGACTGCTGCAGTTTGGCCCAACAGAGAAGTTTCAAGACAAAGACCAGGTAATTAAAAAAAATTTAAAAGGCAGTTGCTCTTCATTAATTTTTCAATATCTGGGGTTCATAATTACCTTAAATGAAGTACTGATGTTTCAGATGTATGTGCAAACCTCCAGATCCAAGTGACATTGTAAGTTGTGCAGATAATTTTTCACCTCTTTCTCTGGAGGGGAATTACTCAAATGTATAATGCTGAACCCTGCACACGATAATGATCCAGGAGGTCCCAGACTGGCAAGACTTAATGAAAAATGAGTATGACACATTCTTTTCCATCGAGGTGTTAAGCTTGGATGTCTGACACAGAACAAAGGCACTGATCAGAGTAAAATAATGACATTCATATGCATCTTTTTAAATAGAAAGCACCTGCAAAGGAGAAAGCAGATCAGACTTTATGAGGATAAGAAAGGTAATTAGGCCCCCAAACACATCTATTCAAATCCTGAGTGAGGACTTGTAGGAAATAGCCACTCTCTGTGGAAACTTGGAATATCCTGTGCACAAGGGTGAAAAGAAACTGTTCTAAATCTAGAATGGAAATTTCTGGATTGCTGTCAAGGGAATTTGGGAGTACAGTGCAAGAGTGTGGGAATAGGTGTGGCCTCTATCAGAGCAGTGGCTAAAAACGGCAAAGACAGAAACTGTCCAGTCCTAAACCAGCTGGTGCGTCCTGCTGATTAGGCAATTTCAGTGGTGTTTACAGCCTCAGCTGTGCTGTGTCTCACAGGTGTTTGTGTACATGAAGAGAAATGCTGTGATTGTGGACACCACCATCTGTGACCTGCACTACAACCTGGCCCAGAGCAGCCGCCCCTTTGAGCGGCGCTGGTACGTCCTCAACACCCTGCAGGACGTGGAGAACTTCTGGTTTGATCTGCAGTGTGTCTGCCTGAACACACCTCTGGGTATGGCACAGTTGTACCTCCTGAGCGCCCTCACTGCCCCTTCTGGGCACACCGCAATTCCTCTTCCCTTCCTAATACTTGAGCCAGGCTCTGTTTTGTCACTTCTACTGTTTTGGAATGTTGTCCTCTGCATCACAAAAAAAAAAGTGTTGGGAGCTGTGTCCATGTAATTCTGTGAAGGTGTGATCCACTTGTGTTCATGGGAAAGCACTGCTGCCCTGCTGGAGGTATCAAAATTGATAGAAGCCCTTCTCTGTGAGAAGCAAGCATGTTGTATTGAGAAGGGGTAAAAATGGTAGTACTGTTTGGGACAGTAGTTTGCCAGAGCAGGGCGGATTGAAGATAAGTTTGAATTCTGAGTTGTCATGCTGAGAGTGAAACCCCTTTGTCTGTCCAGGAGTTGTCCGCTGTCCTCGGACAAAGAGGAGCAACCTTCCAGGGGAGGAGACTGCTCTGGATGTGGAAAAGGAGCAGGAGTCAGCAGTGGACAAACACAACCTGGAACGAAAGTGTGCCATGCTGGAATACACCACGTAGGTCACCTTGGCCCCTGCTTGAGTAGGGCAGGCAAAAAGAACTGTTCAGGTGTTGAGGATGTTACTCAATAGCAACAGCACTTAAGACTCGAGCATCTCAGCTGGGTGTTCTATGGAGTTCACAGGTGAACTGATTCAAAGGAGTTGTAGTTCTGTTTCATGTTCCCAATGACTTGCCTGCCAGGCAGGTCGTTGTGCTGGAGGGATGGGATAAACAGGTTGGGATTTCCTTCCAGAACGGTACAGATGTGTGTTGCAAGAGTCCTGAGGAAAGCAAAGTTGAGAGGGAGGGAATGCTTCTCAAGTACAGTGAATGCCAGCAATAACAAATTTAGAGTTTCTCTGCTCCTATGCTTTATATCGTGGTATCTCAGGTAGCTTCAGTAGCTCCCCAGTGCCACATTCTGAATCTTGTCCCTTTGTGCTGCACTTGGCTGTAATTGGTTGCAGATTAATTTCTAATGTGGTGCTGGTGTGCAATATGGAGGTGATCTCTGGAGCATTTAATCTTCTAATCACACCCAGAATACCTGGGAGGGTTGTATGCTCACAACCTGTGGCAGCCATGCAGAACGCCAGCTACATTTTTTATATTGTGTTGTGCACTGTGGTTTAGCTCTGCCAATATTCTCTTCTGTTTCAATAAACAGTCCGTTTAAAAGTATTTGCAGTTAGTTCCATGTTGCAGGTAGATATATCAAGTTATCTTAAAAAAAAATCATGGAGTTGAGGGACCCAGTTCCCCTGATCTTTGCTTGAACTTCTGCATATGGTCTCTTGGTGTGGCGGTAAAGCTTTTAAATTGGATATCTGGTGTTTACTTGCAGTTAGGCTGGGGATGACTGCGACATCTTTAAGGTCAAGAAACAGTTTTGGGATGTAATTGGTGGTGTAATATTACCCCCTAAACTGGGAGGGCAAGGGGAGAGTTCTGCACTTTGCACACACACCAGGTAAGAGTGCTGAGAAGGCATCTGTACAAAATAATGACTGTGGGTTTTGTTCCTCTTGCTGGTAGAGGCAGCAGAGAGGTGGTTGATGATGGATCCATCCCTGGAGATGGGCTGGGAGCTGCGGGTCTGGATTCCAGCTTTTATGGGCATCTGAAACGCAACTGGATCTGGACAAGCTACATCATCAATAAGACCAGGAAGGTGGGTATTTTAAAATCTATACACTGTAGTGACTTCTCCAAATTTTAATGTTCTTAGGGTTGAGACAGTGACACCAAATTCTCACTGTTTGCATGCTCTCCATAAGGGTTTGCATCACTGGAAAGAAATGAGTGCCAGATGTTCACAAATCTTGGTGCTGAAGTGAATGAAAGAATTGGGCATAAATTTTATTTGAAAACTGAATTTGACAATAAATTTGTTTGTACATTCAACCAAAGGAGAAACACTTCATTGAGCAAGCAGTTCACACTACTCAGTGGTACCTCTTGCCTTTCTGGAATGTAGAAGTTGTCAGACAAAATCAAAACATCCGGAACAAGGAAATACACAAGGAAAAAAATAAAAACAAAAAAAATAAAAATAGGGAGCCCAACATTAGCAAATCAGGATTCTGGCTGATGTCCTGTCTCTGATGGAAGGTTGTAAGAGCAAGGGATATTTCCTCAGGATACTCTCTCAGCTGTCTGCAATTTTGGCTCAAGGCCATTCTAAATCTGGGGCTGATGTTTCAAAGCAATAATAGCTTTTTTCTTTTAGCATTTATTTGTTTGGTTTTTGAGCACATGTAGGTCTTTACTATGCCCAGCCTCCTGTGGCAAAGTGTTTCAAATTCCTGTCACGTGCCACCACTTCCTTTTGATGCCTTAAGCTCCCCAATAATTGTAGGACTAAGGGAAGCTGTGAAAAATACATTCTCGGTTACTCTTGCTGTTTCACTTGATTTTTGTAGACATCTCTTATGTTTCTCATATTCCTCTCCTTTTCTTAAGACCGACACCTACTATTCCCAGCATGGAACTGCCCTGTCTTTAATCATTCTTGTTGCCTTTCTTTTAACCTGTGGTAGTTCTACTCTGTGCTTTTTAAGGTGGACATACAGTCTGAGAGTGCTTTAAGGTTGTGGCCAAACACAGATTTTTACAGCTGCTTAGTGTTGCTTTACTTCCCTAAGATTCCATACATTTCCTTTGCTTTTTCACCATTACCAGGCATTGAACAGGGACTTTCACAGAACTGCCTGTAATTACCCTCCCCTAAACAGTGGACAAATCAGAGCCTATCAGTGGATGTAAAATTAGAGTTGCTAATTTATTCCCCTCAGGCAGGATCATTTCGCTCTTAATTTTGCCTGCTGTTCAGTCACCTCATTGTTGAGCAGTAGCACAACCTCCAGCAGTTCTGCAGTCTCTGCTTTCCTCTCCACATCTTGTGACCAACTTCTGCCCCCAGTGAACTCCACACAAAAGAAATGGGTTTAGCAGAGAATGGCAAAACTCCCAATACATTGCAGTTGGTTCAGGCTCAGATTTAGGATGGGCAGAATGTGCTATAGGAGGCATTTACTCAGTGTTCGTGCTTGCATTTTGGTTTTGTGCTTTTCAGAAGTTCCTTTGGAATGTAAAATGCTTTGGAAAAATACTGTTTTACAGCCAATTCTGCTCAGCCTCTGTAGCAATGAAAGACTCGAGCATTTCTTTTCCAGTAATTACTGCTTTTAAACTTGAGGAGATTTCTAACCTTCACAGTCTAGTGGTCATTCCAGTGTGATTTAAGAAAAGCTCTGGAGCCATTCTAATGTGTGGTGGTAATAATACAAATGAGTTCTTTGTTGTAGCCAGGGATCTTTTCCTTTAAACTGAAAATTTACTTCTGACACTACTCAGATTATAAAGTAGATTGTTGTTAAAACCAGTGCACCCCTTTTGCATGCCACCTTTTTTAAAGCTGTGTTGTCTTAGGAAAATACAGTTTCTGAAAACGGACTGACAGCGAGACTCCAAACCTTCCTCACCAAACACCCCCTGCCGCTCAGTACCGGAGGTAAGGGCTGAGACTGTGCCACAGCTCCTCCTGCCTTTGTCAAACCCAACATGAAGGGTGTGGGTTGTTCTTGTCTCCTTCCAGTAATCTGGGATGCTCCTGGGGCAGTAAAACAGATAAATGATTTCATTCCCTATTACTGGCTATATGGAACAGTAATTTTTTATCTACTATTGATGACATGGGTTGGTCCTGTCCCCTTACCGTGATCTAGGATACTTCTGGGGCTGTAAAATAGATGTGTAAATAACTTCTTATAGAATAATAATTTCTATCCTTTGTAATTTCTGATGTGCAGTTTGCAGAAAGTCCAGAGGGACCGATGTTTTTTAGCCCTGTTATCCAGCCTAATGTTTGAGCTAAGGAGGAGAAAATGCTTCGGGTTGAATGTAAAACCTCAGCTCTGTTCCCTTGTGTTTGTGCACTGTAAACTAGACTTAATTACTTGATGATTCCTCATTAATGTAGGAATTTATTCTGTGAGCTGCTGAGAAGGGGCATGAAATGACAGGACTAACCGAGAGCAATTCTGAGAGGGAATTTGAATTTAAATCTGTCTTTTAATTTACTGAAATTTGTCATTTGGTCTTTATACCTTAGCATTGTAGAATGTCATTGCGATAAAGCTCCACTGCTGTAAATATGTGTCATTTTAGGTAACAAAATTAATATTTTGGGAGAAGCAAAGGTAGGATCAGAGTCGCTTATCCAGAAAGAGGAATGCATTGAAATAAGTAAAGAACCAACCCAGGATCGAACGAAACGAGTGAGAGGTGGAAAAAGCCAAAAGAGGAAGAGGCTTAGGAAAGATGTTGGAAAGAAGACAAAGAAGAAAAAGAAAGGTAAGAAACAGGAAAAAGCAGCATTCTTTACTATGCCTAGGCCTGCTGGAAGCTGCTTTGGAAAAGAGGGTGTGGGACAGGGCAGCTTTCTGGCCCTGTCTCTGGGTTGCCTCTGTCAGTGAGGAGGCTCAGGTGTCCTGGGGAGAGGCAGCAGCACGCTGTGCCTGTGAGCTGTGTGTGAGCCACAGCTGCACTGCTGGGCTGCACAGGCCAGAGGAATCCTCACGGTGTCTGTGCCAGAGCAGCTCCCTGCAATTCATCATCAGCTCTTGATAGCTGGCTTAAAGATTCCTCATGGAAAGATGCTCTAGGTTGTCAGTTTGCCAGTTAAAGTGTTTGTTTTCTCATGCCTGGGAGAGGTGTTGCTGCATTTCGCTTTCCCTGCTCTTGTCTCTCGTTCTTACAAACTCGCACTGCTGCTGAGCCTGTGATAGAAGTTGGAGTTAATCAGAATACAAAGTGCTGAGATAAATGTCTCTCTTTGTTTCCCTGGATTTGTTAGAAGAGGATTCTGTAGACAAAAGCAAACGGCTGCGCTACCATGACAAGGCTGACCAGAGCGCCCTGCTGAGGATGACGCGGCTGCGCGTGACCTGGACGGTGCAGGAGGACAGCCTGCTCATGCTGTGCAGGATTGCCAGCCACGTGCTCAATGCCAAGGTGCTGAACACACCCAGAGCATGGAGGTGCTGGGTGCTGCACACACATTTCATCAGCCAGGGCTTCAGCCTGCTCTCAGCATCGTGTGTGCACGCAGAGGGAGGTTTAACTGCAGATCCTTCTGTTCCCCCCGCAGGTGAAAGGGCCATTTGTGCCCTGGCAGGTGGTGAGGGACCTCATGCACTCCAGCTTCGAGGAGTCCCTGGATAAAACCTCCCATTCCGTGGGACGGAGAGCCCGATACATTGTCAGAAACCCACAGACCTACCTCAATTATAAGTAAGAAGTTTTCTATGTTCTAGATACAGGCTAAATTCTCCTGAAGGGACGTGGTCCTCCTATGTATTTCTTTTATTATTTAACGTAAAAATTTCATCTTGTTTGCACCCTGCTGCTGTCAGATCTGTTTTGAACTGGGAAAATTTCAGCTCTGATCAACACCTTCAATTGTATCTGTTGCAGAGTTTGCCTTGCTGAGGTTTACCAAGATAAAGCCCTCATCGACGATTTCATGAATAGAGAAAACAATTATGAAGATCCACAGGTAGGAGGGAAGTATTCCAGAAGTTCATAGAGTACTTTATGCTGTTTGGATTACTGAGTACTTGCACTGTAAGAATTACTGTGATTTCATGTCTTTTCTCTCCCTGGAACCTTTAGCAACAGCAACTTTAAAAATAGCATCATTGTAAAAATGCAGCATCATTGCTGGTTTGGGAGCAAAGTGGACACAGGGCAGCTTTCCAAAGGCACATAAACAGCCCCCTGTGCAACAACCATTGTGTTTTCAATGTGCTTGTTTATAAACAGCCATGACTAAACATCTCTGTCTGCTGATTCTTTTTTTATCCTTTGAGCCACTTTGTTATCTGAGCAACAAAACGTTCTTGCTCTGTAATTTCTAATTTTTTATTCCAGATGTGTGTTGAAATGTCGCCTTAGCTTCTGTGGATGAGTGCAGGAACGCAAGCAAATTTTAGAAGACTTGATTTGAGCAGCCAAAAGATTTTATTTCCTTTTTTTTTCCCATTTAAATGAACCATAATCCCAAATTAAAAAGTTGTTTACACTTTCAGTGCAAACAATTCCATTTTGAATTTCAGAATTTTTTCAGAACTGGGACAGTGTCCCAGCAAGATCATATTTATCCAAGAATGACGATTTATACCATTGTCAGAAAAGCCCATCAGTTCTGTAGTTAGATTCGTGTTGCTTAAAGGAAGAGTAGTTGTTCATTGATGAGACATCACTGAAATAAATATGTGTCTCCATCCCCAAAGTCTGTCTTTGGAAGCAAATAAAAACTTGTTTCCAGAGAACGTTCCTCTCATGTAACAGGTGTTCTCCAAGCCGTGATTGTGCAAACAGACTTAATGGAGAGCATGGAAAAGCCTGAAGGGCTTGAGGAGAAGCTTAAACATAGCTCTAGCAAGAGATCTTGCTGTTAATTCAGGAAGTTGTCTTAGAGCATATGTTCATGGTGCTTGGCTTGTAGCTGTGAGCTGATTACAGATGGAACCTGCAACTGTTCGCTAAATCAGCAAACACAAACTGCACAAGCTTCTCCCTGCCTTCCCTTGGCTGTTGCACTGCTTCTGACTTCATAATTCAAACCCTGCCATTTCTACAAGACTTTCCATGAACACTTTTAAAGTAGAGGGGTTTTTCCCGCTCGAAGAAATTGAGGTCGATGACATTTCTGTCTCCTCTTTTCTAAGGTTTGTGCAAAGGAGTTTAAAGAGTTTGTGGAAAGACTGAAAGAGAAATTCAGTTCGACCCTGGGGAATCCCAAACTGGAGATTCCTGACACTCTGGAGGAACTCTTTTCCAGGTATTTTAATTATGGTGCTTTTGGCTCTGCACACGGGGTGAGGCAGTGAGAGGGGACAGCAGTTCCAAGCAGGTCTCTTCTCTGGGCATGATTTACACCCTCTGTACTTGTACCCTTAGTAAGAAAAGAAGTTTTACTAAATACAGCCAGCAGTGTTTCTTTCATATCCACACTTCCTAAATACATGTAAGTGATTTTCAGTTATTTGCACAATTTTGCTGACTTCAAACCATTCTTATTGCTAAATAAGAGTTTCAAACCAGAAATTCACTACAGCAGGTTTTCCTAAATTGTCAAGTCCTCATCCTTGGTGTTAGAGATGTTGCTACTCAGGTGTAACTTTTCATTGCAATAGGAATCTAGCATTTTCCAGATTAACTGGCCCCATTTTCTATCACAATTTGTAGCTGGTTGCTCAGCTGAATCATCTCAGTGCTGCTAAAACTATTGGTAAGGAAGAGCACTCAGCCTTGTACAGCATTCTCCAGCTCCAGGTCGTTAAGCTTTTTCATGATGAATAACACTCGAAGAGCAGTGTGGAAAAATTGTGTCTCAGACCATTTTATGATAGTAAATTTAGCACCTTTGTAATTTTTCTTATTTTGGGAAGACCTGTGCATTACAGCAAAAGTGCTGCTGATGGTAACTGGAAGTCCAAAACCTCAATAAAATGACAAATCCTTCCAGTGCTGGAACTGTCTCCTGTCCATTGTTTTATCTCCTTGTCAACAGATACTTTAGTGGACAGTTCTTCTCCTGTCTGACCCTTGTGCTGAGAGCTGCTGCAGCAGACAGTTCCCTGGGCTGCTCCAGCACTTGCCTCGTTAGCAGTTGTGCTCGTCAGCCTCTGGGCTTCATGGCTGATGCAAAATCACAGAAAATCACAGAAAATCACAGAAAATTGGGTTCCAGTGTTCTCCTTTCCCTTCCCTTAACTAGATTTCGAGTGCTGGCAATCGGAGAAGACACGAATCAAGGCACAAAAGAGGATAATCTGAGCAGGTGGGTAGCAGTAGCACCATTTTCCTCATTAGGACTCCCAGGCCACACCAGCCCCTCCCATCTGTGGAAGTCATATAAAGAGTGTCCTAATTCATTGTTTTCATCTGTTTGTTGCAGTGTATAAATTTATTAACAGAAAAATACTTTGAGAAGACTGTAGGGACCTCTGACATAGATTTGGTAGATAAAATGATAACAGAGATGACCTCAAAATTATTTTATCCCTGGGACAACAGTGTACCTTTTCTATGTGGGCGTTGTATCTTAAGAGGAGGAGATGTTATCAGGGAGAACTTTGTGTCAGATTATTTGGACTGATCCAGAAATTCGGGGTGGAAGGTCAGGGAAAATGTGACAGATTCCTTTACATGAATGGTTCCCAGCTGTAGGATCTCGTGCCTTTATGCTTCTATTTCAGAAGCAGGTGATTGAGTTTGTAGATTTTTGTGCTGGTTTAATGGGTACCTCATGTTCAAAAATCATCAGGAATGAATGTTTTTCTCTTCCTTTTTTTTTTTCTTTCAGTATTTATGATATTCATTTTCTAGTGCTGCAGAATCTGATTCAGAGTACACTGGCACTCTCAGATAACCAGATGGAATCTTGCCAGTCATTTCAGGTACAGTGTCTGGACCAAACTTCACTGCTCATAGAATCATGGAATTGTTTAGGTTGGAAAAGACCTTTAAGGCCATCAAGCCCAACCATCAGCCCAGCACTGCCAATGCCACCACTAAACCATGTCCTCAGGTGCCACATCCACATGTGGTCATACAACCCTAAAGCTTCTCCTCCCTCCCTTGGCACATTCCTTTTTCAAATGGGAGAAAAGAAACCCGGAAAGTTGGATTTGTTCCATTCTGCAGGGAGTATTCTGCTTTTAGGAAATTATATATTGTAGGAAGATTTTCACTTTGCCGTTTTCTCTCTGAGGATAAGATTGCAAGATGTGAGGATGGGAGGGTGAAGCCGTAAAACCATATGAAATAAGCTCCACATCACTTCCAGTGGGTCAAACTATACCATGCTTTAGTGCCCACCTGAGCAGTGGGAATGTTCTGGAGGAGATATCACAGAAACAATCCTAATACCCAGCTGTCACTGGTGTTGGGGGGCCTCTCCTTCAGCATTGGGGACTACAAAAAGAGATCATCAGTCAGTCAAGTGCTTAAGGTCAAAGTTCAAAGAGAGTTTAACAGCTCATAAGCAAGAGTGGAACCTGGATATCCAAGCTCACAGAACCAAGTGTTCCTGCTGAAACGAGGGGAAGAATTTACCAAAATGTGTGGCAGAGGAGCATTTTTCACATCTATAATTCCAGTGGGAGCCTGATCCCGTTTTGAATAGCAAGCGTTCTGTAGTATTTAGGTAATTTAATTGGCATTTACCGTGGAAAGTGTGGAAGGCTGTAAAAGGAACAGAGGAGTAGTTAAGTGAATTTATGTGGATCATTTTCATTCTGGCTTGTGGCTTCCCATCCATTGAGTGCCTGTGACCTGGAGCAGGTGGCTCTGCCGGTGGGTGGAGAGCTCTCACTGAGGGGTGTCTTGCAGACGTTCCGGCTGTACCAGGAGTACCGGGATGACATCCTGGTGAAGGCTTTCCTGGAGTGCCAGAGGAGGAGCCTGGTGAACCGGCGCAGGGTGAACCACACGCTGGGGCCGAAGAAGAGCCGCGCTCTGCCCTTCGTGCCCATGTCCTACCAGCTGTCCCAGAGCTACTACAGGTGGGTGGCAGAGCGGGCACTGCTGGGCTTTAAGCAAAGGAAAAAATATACCCAAGCATGGTATGGAGGTGACAACACATGAGAAGTGTCCAGAGCAAAGAACCTTCAGCTGAGAGTGCAGAGGAAGGTGAAGGTGACATCAGGTCAGTCAGTCCTTATGTGGGGAGCAGTCAGGGCAGTGAGGGAGTAGAGTCAGGTGTGCTGGGCAGGACTTTAGAGACACATGGAGAGGGGAGGAGATGCAGCACCACAGTTCTAGATGTGGTGGGAAGATTTCTTTAGCACTCCTGTGAAGCAGAAGATGATACCTTTGCTTTTTATTCGCTATATGCTACCTGACCTTTACACAGTGCATGAACACCTAATGTTCTGGAAATAGTAAAAGGACTGTGAAAGCAGGTGTGGAAGGTACTTGGTCATCAGCTCTGGCATGAAACTTCAACTGTTTGGCTCCTTTGTGCTACCGTAATTATAAAACTCATTCTCAGTAAGAGCAGATTTTGAAGGATTTGTGCTTCTTTGTGGTTTTGTGCAGAGTTTTCACGTGGCGGTTCCCCAGTACCATTTGTACGGAGTCCTTCCAGTTCCTGGAGAAGCTCAAGGATGCTGAAAAATCAGACCAGCCACACAACTTCTCATTTAAAGATGAAGAAAATGCATCATCAGAAGGCATGGTGGCATTTCCCATGGATGGCCCTGGTGGCCAGTGTGTGGCCATGCTTTCCCTGTTCTCCCTGGGACTGGTGGCTGTGAATGTGAGAATCCCAGAGCAGATCATCGTGGTGGACAGCTCTATGGTGGAAAATGAAGTGATAAAAAGGTAAATGCTGTTATTTCTATTAGAGAATACAGTTTGGGGATAACTTGGATGAAATTGGACAGGAATTAGCATTTCCTGCACTGCACTGTGGCATTTTTACTGTGCTCTTGTTTAGATTTTTATTTCTGAGGAGGTGCTCTGAAGACTTAATGGCACTTAAATTAGTGCCTGTCATTATAGCCCTGGGCTGCATTTGCCTTCACATGTGACATTTCAATTGCTTGGCACTTCAGTGCCATCAGAGCTGACACGGAAAGGAGAGCACTGGGTGCTACAGGAGCGTTTTCATCACCATTGTGCCTTGGCGTGTCACAGACTGAGAGGGTCGGTAACAAGGTTTCAGCTTTATCAGTGAAACCTCTCACCACAGCAGTGCTTCTGTGCACTGCCTGCTCTTGGATTTAATTTTCCTGTAAGCCTGCAGTAATGGCATAAACTGGAACTGTCCCCAGGCAGTGTGAGCCTGCGAGCCCTTTTCCTTACAGTCATTATGTGCATTCTTAAAAGTGCAACTAAAATCTCTTAGTAATTTAACCTGCTGCTTCCTATTGTGAATACACATGGAAAATACTTTGTTCTCTTTCTCTTTAGAGCAGCCTAATGCCTATTTGCAGGTTGTTATTGTGGTCCCTCTCCCATAACATGCTGTTCTTTAAAATGAGCAGCTTCCGTTCCTTCACTTTATTCGTGTTATCCAGATCTCTGTCTTACTCATTATTTTCTTCTGAACTGTGATGTCAAAAAACAAATGCCATGCTCTCGCTGGCAGCTCTGTGCCAATTCCATCCTGTTATATAGGTGAAACACCTGCTACTAATTCCATCCCAAGATGCTGAGGGCCATGGCCTTGCCAAAAAAAAAAGCAGCCAAACCCCCCCAGTGCAGTGATCCATGTACAGCCTATGATTCTTGTGACTCACTCTAACAAGCTTCTTTTCCTTTATCTGGTTAATTGTTTCCTCTTAGTGTGGAGGGGCAGATGCAGAGTACTGTAATATAAATAACATGCATTTGTCATAGGAAATTGCTCCCTGCTCTTTTCCAGGCTTACTCTCCAGTGTGCTGGAGATGTTCTGACTGCAAATCCCAGCTTCTCATATACTTGCAGTGTCCTCAGTTGGGTGATCCTGTGCAAACTGAACGAGCTGTTTTATCAGCCAGGTCATTAACAAAATTACACTGAGCCCTGGACTGGTCCCATTGCTGAGTAGGGGCGTCTTGAGTTGTGTACTCATTATTTTTTCTAAATTATGTGTTCCCTTTTGATATTAAATATGCTTTAAAAGGAGGTACTTAAGGGCTAACTCATCTTAGAAAAGGTTGAAAGGAACCTTCCATTGTCCCTGGCATAACCTGCTTAAAACAGAGGCAACTTTAGAGTTAGATCAGGTTGTTCAGAGCCTTCAGCTTTATCCATAGTGGCTCTTGTCATGTCCTGGAATGAAGAGTGTTGGTTTGACTAAGTTTGTTTCTGGGAAATCCATCCCAGCTGCTACTACTATTCTTTTCTTTACTTTGAGGATGTCTGCAGTTTGGTTTTTGGTGGGTTTTTAATTATTATTTTTTAAAGTAACTGAAATCTTTGGTCTGTAACTCTCTCTCCTCCTTTTCACCCTTAAAAATAAACACTGTGTCTGCCCCATCCTGCAGCATCCCTCGTGCTCTCAGTGTCTAGCAGATGCTCCCTCAAGATGATGCGTCCGCTGAACCAAAGAGCTTCAGCACTGGAAGCTGAGATATTTTGGGTTCATTTCAACACATCTGCAAAAAAAGAGAGAGTTTCCTTTCCCAGGGACCTTTAGTGTATTTCCTTTTCCATAGTTCTTGTTCTCAGTGCTTTAAATCAGCCTGGTGTGGACACTGCCCCAGCTGTCCACGACTAAGGCCCAGAGTGCAGGAGCGCCGTGTCCTTGCCCTGCTCAGTGTAATGAATCACTTTCTTCTTTTGGGAAAAACCCCAACAAACAAATCAAACCACCTGTGTTTGCTGTAGCTTGGGAAAAGAAGGACTTGAGGATGATGATGATGACGATGATGACTTGGATGACAGCTCTGGAGGCAAACGCAGAATTGAAGTGAAACCTCGTCAAGCCTCTCACACCAATTATTTACTGATGAGAGGCTACTACTCCCCTGGCATTGTCAGCACGCGCAACCTGAGCCCCAGTGACAACATCGTGGTCAACTCCTGCCAGGTGAAGGTCAGGCTCAGATGTACCCCCATCCCAGGAAGGCTCAGCTCTCCAGGTTAGTTCTGTTTGGCCTAAAGTGCACAGAAGCGGCTTGGAGCAGGAGAGATGGTGAACTCACCTGCTGAGGAACTGATTTAAACAAAGCCCCTTAACAAGAACATTCTGTTTTCATTACACATCAAGTTTGTAAGGCTTTCTCTCCTGACTTAAAACAGATGGCTGACTTAGGCTTTTGTTGGTAACAAGGCCTTGCCTCTATTTCATGTTGTGTTAAACTATTACTGCAGTCTGTCCTCTGCTCCGTTACCCCTCTCCAGGAGGTTTTTCAGTCCCTTCAACAACTTGAAATACCATATGGTGTTACAGCCAGGCTTTCTCTTCTGTAAAGAGAAAAGAAAATCTTTCAGAGCTCCTTGAATGGAAATTCTCATTTAACTTGTCTGATGCAAGTGCCTGAAATAGTGGTGTCCAATGTCTGGCCTCTTACCTCAGTAATTTAAACATTTTTATAATATTTAGAGCTCGACTGTTTGCAGTTCATCAGCACTGCCCCTTCTTAAAGAGCATCTTGTTTTCAGCTGTAATGGAAATGTATCCAGAGCCTTGAGCTCTTCAGCTGAAATGGTCTGGTGCTGCCCCTGCCCATTTCCATTGCTGTTGTGACAGAAGTAAAACAGGAGTTCTTTCTCCTGTCTCTGCTGCCTCTCCTGCCCTCCAGCTGTGCTGAGCTGACTGCTCCTTACAGCTGATCCCACTTTTCCTTGGCAGCTGCCCCAGGTGTTCCAGAGGCAAACGTGGAGCAGCCTGCAGGTAAAAGGGAAGGGAGCAGGAAGAGCAGTGCTGGAGCTGCCCCCTCATCTGCCAGGATAGGGATAGGGGTTACATGGCTTCAGTTCTGGATACTCTGTACAGGGGAGTCAGTTTGGGGCAGCGATGGAGCTGTCACTGAACACAGAGCTGCTTTGCTGAACTAATTGTCTTTAAAGCATTGTCAAGTGGTAGTTCAAACCAAATCTGGCCAACAGCTTTCTGCTGTGGATTTTTTGATTAAAAGTGTCCTCTACAGCATTTCCTTGCCCTAGAATTTTCACTTGACCTTCTTCAAGAGAAAAGGAGAAGATTCCCTCATTAACTCAGAGCTAAGCACTCATTGTTAGAGAGAACACCACTAAGTGCTCACTGCCTTCCAGCGATAATTCACTTTGCTGGGAGGGTGAGCCCTTGTAAACCAGTTTGCTCTTCTTTACAGGTCTTTTCAGAGACAGATATGTAGGGCAGAAAGAAAAAAGGGAACTGCAGCAATGAAGAGGGAAAACTGAGCTCTGTTTTTAATTGGTCCAGAACACCTACAGTCTGCTTGTCTTTCTGCAGTGTGTTGCACAGTAACTGCTGCTTCACAGCTTGAACTCCCATGGTTTATTTGCTTTGCAGTTCCTTCCCTGCTCGATCACATGGCTGTGGGCATCTCCTGCCTCCCTGAAACTTTCACCAGGCTGATAAAAATCCAGGAAGAAAACTATGAGGTGGATAAGTTTCTCCATGAGTGTACGGAGCATTATGGGTACAACCCCAGGGATGTGGCGGCTGTTCTGGAGATCCGAAAGGCCATAGAGGCCACTTCCCACTTTGGGATTTGCAAAGCTGAGCTGAGCAAACATTTCTGCAGCTATGAACAGGTGGAAGCTGAACGCAGCAGGAGCTTGGAGCAGTACATTCAGGTGGGTTTGCAGCCAGCTGCTTTCCATACATTAATGTTTGCATGCTTAGTATTCCCCTTGAACAGGACGAGCTTCCAGCCTGTCGGAAGCAGCTATAAATTGAACAGTTATTTGTGTTAGGCAGGAGATCACACACCACACCTGAGAGCAATCTTGCCTCAAAGTTAGGAAGGCCAAAAATTAAAGCAGCACTTAATCAAAGATAGGAATGAACCGTTTCAGAAACCTAGAGGTGCCAACACCAACCTTTTGGAAGCAAATTACTCTTTCCCAGTTATATTTCTAACTTACTTTAAGCCGAAGAAAAATGTCTCGTGCTGTAATTTCGGGAAGCTTTAAGGGGTAAAACATCTTTTCAACTTCAATGCAACGGGGCAAAACTGAATATTCACTAAGCTCTTGCTCTTTCCTTGCTGCCAGTTAAATCATGAGAATTCCATGACACTGGGTTAAAGTGACATTCTTCAGTGAAAGCTCCCAAGATAATTTGTTGTGGGGTTTTTTGTTTGTTTTTTACAGGACCTCATCGAAATGCAGCAGGTTTTAGAAGTAGGAGGCCACACTGTCAGACTGGTGGCCATAGTGTTTGCCAAGCCCTGGCTGTTACGCTCGGTGTGCCTGAAGAACAAAGCAGAGGATGCTGATCAGCCAGGGGCAGACGCTGCTCTCCCAGATGTGCCACAGGAGCACCTGCCTTCGGAGCCAGGGAAGGGACAGGAATGTCTGGGAGAGGAGGAGCGGCCGGGAAAGGACACGCAGTGTGCCAGTGACGACGAGCCCCCGAGGAAGAGATGTAAGACTGATGTCCTTCAGGGTGACCATCGGCTCTGCCAGGCTGCACAGCCTGCTCTGGGAAGTGCCAATGGCAGGAACTTGGATGCAGCTGCTCCTGAGCCTGTCACGAGGAAGGAAGCTGTTACTGGGGGTGAGGAAGCTCCAGGAGGAGGCCCCCTGGGAGGGCAGGCAGAACCCTCAGCTGAATTCCAAGAGCCTGCTCCAGAAGCTGTGGATGTAGACACTTACAAGGAACAAGATGAATCTTGTTCTGAGGACAAAGAACTCAAAGTAGAGAATGATGAGCTCAGCACTGAGCACAACAAGCAGATCCCTATCCCTGAACAATCAGCCAGTGAGCAGGATGATGATCTTTCCTACTTCCAGGAGAACCCAGGAGTCTCTAAAGGTAGGGAGGAGCCCTCTGCATCCCTGAAATACAAACCAGCTCATCAGCAGTTGATCCCAAACCAGAAGCTCCATTTTATAAGCAAATCCTAGATTCTTTATGAAGCTGTACCAGAGGGATTGCCTTCTCACTAATTCATCCGGAAGGTCTCAGAGTTTTCAAATGCATCAAGTAATCCTTCCTATGCCTTTTGCTGGAATGACTAGTCCAGAGATATGTTTTCCTTAGAAACTTGTTTCCATGTCTTAAACTTCTCCAAAATAATTTGGACCTGAAGTTTCTCATCTCTGGCTTCAGTCCAAAGGTCAGACATCTCTAAGCCCAGAAAACACAGCACTGCTGGTGTGCATTTAGCTGGAATGTCCATGGCTGAAAGTCCTAAACTCATTAAACCGTTCACCAGGAAGCAGCACATGCCAGTGAGATTAAGAGCCTCATTTGTAACCCAATTGGACTTCATTTTCATTTCCTTTTTACTGCCAGCTTTCTAATAGCTAGTAGTTCTTGCCAAGCTTTACATTTAGTAGTTTGTGGGGGATTTCATTTTGGTTTGGGTTTTATTAGCTCTGATCTCAGACTGAACCACAAGCTCACTGCTCCTGTGGTACCTTGCCAAGCCCTGCCAATACCCAGGTCCAGAGGGTGATCCCTAACATCCCACAGCCTGGGATTGTTTAACTGGAGCCTTCCTGCAGGAAATGCACTCGAGGCTGTCTAAACAGCAGAGACCTCAGCAGTTCTTAAATTAAACTACCGAAGTACTCTCCTGGATTTAACGTCCTCGACTTGTTTGTAGCATAGGAGGGAAAAAACAGGAGTTCTGTTATCAAGCACAGAGTTCTCGCTGGCCAGTGAATGTTTACATGTGCTTAAGCCAAAGCTGTTACCCTCTGGGTGTGGTAGGAATACCTCGTTAAGTAATTGTCTAATTAAAACCCATGACATAATGTAATGGGAGTTGCAGAGACAGCCTCTGCTTTGAAACTGAGCCCTGCTGGAATCCTGAGTTTGCATTCTCATGTCCCTAGCCCCTTGGAGTTCTGCCCAGCTTCCTTCTGATTTCCGGGAGCTTTGGGTTACCCGAACCCCTGGGAGAGCTCCAGCCTGTGACCCTGCACAGCTCTCTGTGAACCTCAGTTCTTTCAGCCCATACAATCACCATGGTTCAGCCATAGCATCAGACTTGTAGGAATAAAACC
Organism: Mohoua ochrocephala; assembly: GCA_013398855.1. Taxonomy (NCBI): domain Eukaryota; kingdom Metazoa; phylum Chordata; class Aves; order Passeriformes; family Acanthizidae; genus Mohoua; species Mohoua ochrocephala. The sequence goes on along the minus strand of VZTA01009283.1, from coordinate 342,157 downwards.
TGCTGGGGTTGGGGAAAGGAGCCACAAAAAGTGGGGTTCCTTAGAGAGATGTGGTTGTGGGAAGAGTGTGCTGCAGGCAGGGCAGAGGGGCAGCTCAGAGCTCCCCAAAACTGAGAGCAGCACATGGAGTAGTTTGCTGGTGTGGATTCCTGGCAAGCTCTTGTACTTCACAGCTTGGCCACCTTTGACTCTCCTTCCATTAGATAAGGAGTTTGAGTTAATTAGAAAATATGTGTCCTTTTCTTTCCAGGAAGCTCTGTGACAGATGTCTCCCAGGCAGCCAGGGAGCGGTGAGTAACAGAGACGTCTGCAGAATACCAAACACTTGGCACTGCCAAAATAATACTGGAAGCAGTGGTTTGGAAACCTCAGTTTTATGCTCTGATGGGCAGTGAGCATTGATGGTGGAGAAACCTCACTCCATTGTTCTATTTAATGTTACTTGGCCTCCTGTGCATGCTGAAAAAACATCTCTGATAGGTATTTTTACCCAAAAACCAACAAGCTCCAAATATCAGAGGAGCAAAACTGATGTTGCTGCACAAATAAGCCCAGTGCCAGCTTCCAGGTGAGCAGGAAAGGCCTGGAGAAACTGCAATATGAGAAATGCAAATTTCCATGCAGGTCTTTTGAACACCAAAATGCTAAAAATGAGGGATTTGCTTCCCATCAGAGCACTGTTGCTGCGTGGTGCAGGTCTTGGATAACTTTTGGAAGATATTAGAGCTAATGTCAAACAAAGCTTCCCTGCTCATCAACACCCAAGGTGGCTGCTGAGTGTGTAATGGTGCTAAAAAGGGTGAACCCCTGGTGAAAAATGCAGATTTGGTAGAGCAGCACCAACCCCTGCTCAGAGCAACCACAGGATTTACACCTGCGTTAAAATGGACGTAGCGAGAACCTCTGTGAGGCAGAAATTGCAGTGATGGGAAACCTGTCCTGAAGAATTCCCAAGAGCCGAGTTTTATTTGTCTTTGGCAGGGCCTGTGAGAACGTTTGCTTCGTTGGGAGGCCGTGGAGGATCGTGGATGGGAACCTGAACAAGCCGGTGTGCAAGGGGATGATGGAAGCCGTGCTCTACCACGTGATGACGAAGCCGGGCGTGACGCAGGCGGGGCTGCTGCAGCACTACAGCGGCGTCCTGCAGCCCGTGGCCGTGCTCGAGATCCTGCAGGTACAGGGCTGGCTCCGTGACACCCCCAGCCAGCCGTGACAGCACTGCAAGGCCCAGGAAAAGGGGAGAAAAGCAACCTTCTCCCTTTGGTGGAAATGAACCCTAGCCAGAGCAAGGCACTGCTCACAGTGAGGGAAGAGGGAAACCTGATTTACCCGTCCTTGTTACTGAATTTACAGTTTGAGCTTGCTTCTGAAATGGATGTACAGGGAGGGGAAATTCGTGGTGGTTACTGAAGAATGGGGGCTCGTCACCATGAAATACTAGGTTGACTGTTTAATGCTGTGGTAATCACAGGCTCATGGAATAGGTTGGGTTGGAAGAAACCTTAAAGATCCTCTAGTTCCAGCCCCCAGTCACCACAGATAATCCAAGTATTCTTAATTTTTTTCCTTATATACCTTCTAGATGGGTAGTCTGCCATGAGAATCAAACTGAAATGTGTCTGTGCTAGATCATGTGTAAATCAGATCTTCCGTCCTGACACACCTGCCTCCAGGTCCTTAATTGTCAAACAGAACATGGCGAGAAAATTTTGAGTTCCTCATAATTTTGTTCCCACATCTTGACATTTGATTGCCACCACTGCTACTTTGGAAATGGAACTTTGATTTCTATTTTTTTTTCCTATAAATATTCAAAATCTTAAGCAGAGCAGTAGTGCTGCAGGCCTTCCCAAAAGCATGACTTCCCTGCTAACTGGAAATCAATTTTCCAGTGTCCATGTGCCACTTCTTCCCCGGGCCTTGTACCCTTTGGTGGCAGTGCCAGTTGGGAGTGTTGCCAGTCATGCAATATCCTGTGTTCCAGTATGGACTCCTGGGCAATGTGGATTCAAACCCACAAAATCAAGCAATTCATTACCTCCACATTTTTACAGAGTGGAGAACTTCAATCCAACTTCTGTACCAATAAATTCAGTAAGAACTGGTTTTGAAACCACAGACAGAGCTTGTTGTATACCTATTAACCATTAACAAGAACTGGCACAGGAGTCTGGGATTGACATCTAGAGCAGCCTTAGATTTTTTGTAACTTCTCCTAAATGTTGCCATCTCTTACTGAACACTTTCTGTGTCAGTAACCATGTATCAACCACTGTGCTTGAAAGTAACTAGGTATATCCAGCTATATCCAGAGCTTGCATGTTTTTATTGAGTTGTTTATCATTTTTATCTTTGTGCTGTAACCAGGGGCTCAAGCGAAGCCGCTTTTGGTATAAATTGTCCAACATTTCTGAGAACGCTGTAGATAGAGCAGCATTCCCAGCAATTTTTTTTTTTTTTTTGCTGCAACTGCCCAAATTAAAATATGTGAATTTTTTTGCAGGGTCTAGAAACTCTTGGTTGCATCAGACGATTCTACATGAAAAAGCCATCCCCGGTGTCACTCTTTTCTCAGCCGGTTGTGGAAGAACAACTAAAGAATCCCAAACTGAGTGAAACCCCGACCATCTACTACGAGCCCACGATAGACTGTACTCTCAGGCTGGGGAGAGTGTTCCCCTGCGAAATGAACTGGAATAAATGGGTGCAGATTATCCCTGTATAGAAGGGGTAAAGCTGAGTCATATTGAATTGGCTTAGCCTGGGGGAGATTCATGCAGATTAAATGTTACAATTTGTGCTCCGTCATGTTTTTATTAAGTTATTTATCCTTTTTACTTCTGAGTGTATTTAAACTGAGAATAAAGCTTGATGTTAAGACACGAGTAATACGTGATCCTACTTGAAGTATATTCTCTTTTTATCAGTAATTGGTTGCAGTGTATAGTTTGTAGTTCCAGCTTTAGCTGACAGGGTTTTCACAGGTCACAGCAAAGGCCCTTTTTTCATTTTTGGCTCTCTGTAAGGCCACAGTGCTTCACTTGTGCTTTGTCTTCTGTGCCGTGGCACAGCAGCTGGCTCAGGGCTGGGGTTTCCTCGCCGTCCCTCAGCTCTGTTACCTTCAGGCCTGTTTCTGTTTCGAACGCTGGTCTCTCGGTGTGCAGGGCACGAGTTCATTACTCGTGCTTCAGCAGAACCCCTACACTGTGTGAATTACGGGCCCCCAGCCCTCCCCGGGGCCGCAGCACGGGCACAGCACCCTGCTGGAGCCTGTTTCCTACCCCTGTCCGGCCCAAAGCAATCACGCGGCAGCCGCTTCCTTGCCCCCGTGTCTCGTTTATTGCAGGAGCGGGATCCCGCTCCCCGCGGCCCCTCAGTCCCGCCAGCGGTGCCCGCACTGCGGGTTGCAGCACTTGTAGAAGGTGGTCATGGGCTCGTCGGCCGAGCGCGTCTGGATCTGCATGAAGTAGGCGCGGGGGTGCTCGCACTTGGGGCACGGCTCTGCGGGAAAAACGCCGTGAGGGGCGGCAGGGGAGACCCGAGCCCCGCGCGGCCCCTCGGCCCAGCCCGGCCCTACCTGCCGTGGAGTCCACGTTCTCCCAGGCCGCGGCGCCGCCCAGCACATCGTCCACCTCCTTCAGCCGCGGGTACTTCCTGCTCGTCACCTGCGGAACCGGGACCCGGGAGCCGGTCAGCGGGCACCGGGCAGCGGGCAGCAGTCAC
>VZTA01009283.1:300849-337965 GCA_013398855.1 Mohoua ochrocephala | reverse complement strand
GGGCGGGCGGGGGCCGCGGGCGCGGCGGGCCTGACCCGGCTCTCCCCGCCCCGCAGCCGTGGTGGTGGTGCAGAACGCCTCGGTGCTGGAGCTGAAGAAGGCGCTGCGGCGGCACATCCAGCTGCGGCAGGCCCGGCAGGGCGGTGTCCAGCACCTCAGCTGGTGAGCGGGGCCGGGCGGGCGACTCCGGAGCGCATCCCACCCCGGTCCCTCTCCTGCGGCTCCCTCTGAGTCTTTTTCCCCCAGGAAGTACATATGGAGGACGTACCACCTAACGTACGCTGGAGAGAAGCTGGCGGATGACAGGAAGAAGCTGAGAGAGTGAGTAACTGAGTCAGTGCTGGGGGCTGAGAGGGGCCCACGCAGCATCCCCACGGGTAGGGCTGAGGTGGGAGGTTGTGCCCTGGCTCGGGTGGGTCCTGTGCTGGAAATTGGCTGGAAGGTGGGACAGCACTGCCCACAGAAGTGGGACAGGCAGACCGAGAGGCTCTCTGCAGAGCAGGATGGCCTTGGGGGGTTCTTCAGCCACCCCCATCCTGTGGTAGGTTCAGTCAGTTCAGATCACCCCACAGAACCCTTGGCCATCCCAAAATCCTGCAGAATAGTTACGGTTACTCAGCTCGGCAGAGGTGCTGATACAGGATAGGAAAGAGCAGGGAACAGGAACAGGTTGCCCAGGGAGGTTGTGGATGCCCCAGCCCTGGCAGTGGTCAAAGCCAGGTTAGATAAGGCTTTGAGGAGCCTGGTCTAGTGAGAGGTGTCCTGTCCATGGCAGGGGTGTCGGGACTGGATGGTCTTTAAGGTCCATTCCAATCCCATAACACTCTGTGATTCTATGAAGAATGCCAAGCAGAGAGGAAACCCAAGGATATGTGTTGATCTTTGGAGCTGCTCAGCCACCTCTCAAACACAGTCTGGTAACAACACTGACAGGCGACTGCCGTGTTTCCCTGCCCATTCTTGAGACGAGGAGGGATGAGGCACTTCCCAGCAGTGCTGGGTCTGCCAGCCTGTTGCAGACCAGCGAGAAAAGGTGGCCTGAACTACTAAAAAGTCAGCAAGACAGCCCCAATCAAAGCTGTCTGTCCTTGGAAGAGTGAGCCTGGGTGACAGATGTTGCATTTAAGTGATTGTTGCAGTTAAAGGCAGATGAGCAGATCCTTCAGTGCTGGCAGCATGTCCTGCATACACAAGTGAGAATTTTAATGTGTCCTCTAGTAGAGCACAGCGTGTGATTGTAGGAGTCCATCTATCCCTGAGAAAGATGAAGCTATAGGGTTTCACAGGCTGTTTTTCCTGGGAAACTGGCGTATACCAGCATAACTCTCTGTTCAGGTATGGCATCAGGAACCGGGATGAGGTCAGCTTCATAAAGAAGCTTCGGAAGTAACCTGTGGGGTAAGTCGTGAATGTCTGGCAAGAGCTCCCAGTTCCTCATCTTCCCCAGGCCATCGTGTTCAGGCTCAGAGCTGATGCTGCTGCTCTCTGCTGCCTGGCAGAGAGAGGATTTCTGAATGTCTGCACGAGGCTGGGGCCTGTTTCCAGATCCTGGTAGTGTTGTTTGTGCTCCTCTAAGGGCAGGGAATGATCATTCAGCTACTTCAGGTAACAGACACTGGGAGCAGCAGCGGGAATAACTGAGTGCTGGCCATGGTGCGGCTCTATGTTTGACTCTCAATCTGCTTCTACATTGTCTTGAGACTCATTAAACACAATGTTCCTTTGCTGCTGTGATTGCTTCTAAGACCTTGCTTTCTTTGAGACTTTTTAAATGTCTGGAAATCATTGTCAGGAGCGTGGCTGGGTTTCTAACTCCTGCAGACATAATTCTGGTATTAATACTGCTATTTTGAGAAAGTCGTGCGCACAAATACAAGATGTGGCCAAGACTCTCAGGCTTAGTAAGTTTTAAATGATGCCTCCAGAAACACAGTCACGGTGCCAGAAGAACAGGGGTAAGAGCAGCTTGTCCAAAGCCTTGTGTTGTTTTGCTACTCCAGGTAGCTGGGTTAAAAACTCTTCCTTTTTGACCACAGTTACCTTTTATTCTTCTTTCAACACTGCCATATTTTCAAGATCCCGTGTAATAAAATGTGTGCCCTAACAACAGCCACCTGTGACCAGCAGTCACCTCTGGTACTGGCTGGTCCCTCCCGGACCGTTATGGCAGCGGGGTGAGAAGAGCCCAGCATGCAGTAATTATTGTCACTGACAAATATTTTCCTTCTTTAACAGAGAGAGCAGAGAATCCAGCCCTGCCAAGACCAGACCGTGAATTCAGCACCTTCCTGGAGGAAAGGGTTGTAACCCTTCAAAGAGGAACAAACTCCATAGACTGGACGTTCTCACATTTTTTACAGTTGCTGTTTGCAGTGTTTGCCTCTGAGCTGTATGTGGATTCCAGGGATTAAAGAGACCCTCTCGTTTTCTGAGGCTTTTCAGGCCCTTATTTCCAGCTGCAGATCTGCATCTGGCTGGTTTGGGTGCTCCACAGGGTCCGTGAAACAGCAGAAGTGAGATTAAATAACAAAGGTAGGCACAGACTACTCAGAACAATTCACAGTAGCTAAAACGCTACCTCACCGTTTAATCACCACCTTAGCAGTAGTAAACAACTCTGGTTAAAAATGTAGTATTGAAACTAGTGTAATAAAAATAATGGCAGCAGAAAAGGTTCAATACAATTGAACAAGGCACAAACGTTCTGTTTTTCAGAGTCTTCTGAGATAAGGCAAACCATGCCTGCCAAGTGCTAAGGAGACAGTTTAAATTAACCACGGGCAGGGTTAGAAGTGTCATTGGATTAGAGGCTTTGTCCCCATGGAAGTGGCACAGCAAATGCAAAGACAGTCCATCTCCAGGGCCTGCTCGAGAAGCCAGTCTTTGCTGTCAGTGGAGCTGTGCATCCAGGTCGTATTTCTCGCAGAATTTGTCTGTGAAGGGTATACAAGTGAGGAACTCGCACCACTCGCACTTGATGGGGTAGAAATAGAACAGAATCACCAGTCCTGAGAAGAGTGCAATGAAGATGAGCTGGAAAACTATAATTTGGCATCGTTTCCTATATAAATCAAACTTCCCAAAGCTAATGTAGGGCAGGAAGGCAAAGGAGAGGAAGAAACCACTGATAAATCCTGAAATGTGAGCGAAATTATCGATCCAAGGCAGGAGGCCAAAGGCAAAAAGAAAGAGCACCACAGCCAGCAGCTTGAAGAAAGCCCTCCATGGGCGTGCCAGGATTTGCCAACTCTGGAAGAGCTCCACAAAGAGACAGGCCAGAATTCCAAACTGGGATCCTGCAGGGCCAACCTGCAGAAGAAGAGCATTACAGATAATGTCAGGCTCATGCCACCTGCCTGGCCTCTGCAGCCAGCTCCAGGCAGTTACTTCTTTCTCAACTCCTTGTTCAGTGGTTCTCGGGAAAGAGACTCTGCAGCCTGCAACTTCATCCATAGAATGGGGTGCCAGGAGTAAAGGGGCCTGGTTGGATTTAGGATCAAGGCGTGAGGCCAGAACTGACTTTATGTTTAAAGAGAGCAGATCTGTTTCACGTTGCCAGAGGGGAGAAGCCCTTGAAGGCAATCTCCCGGCTCCCCCCACCCACCATGTAGTTGTCCTTATGAAAAGAGCTGGAAGGTAGTCCTGCAGGTGCAGCCATGCAGTCTCCTGTGGGCAAGGTGAGCTCTGCTCTTTGCCCCTCTCCTGCCTGCCACTCTCATGTGGAGGGTGTCTGACACCAGGTACAGCACTTGATTCCCAGCCTGCCTGGGGCTTCTCTCACCCCGTGGCTGGACAATCCCCCATCTGTTATGAGAGGCAGCCTTTTTCCTGCAGCCAGCCCAGGCCAGTCACTTAGAAAGCCCATGGTACCCCGGGGCATGTTGCTGCTCAGCAGTTAAATGATGGTGTGGTGCCATCTTCGAGCTGCGAGTGCCAAGGCTGCAGTGGCGAGCCCAGCTCTGGTGGCTCTGCCTCAGCCACAGAGGCACAGGCATGTAGAGAAGGGTTGTGTTCAGGGCAAGTTCCCAGGACCCTGGGCTGCAGGAGACCCACCTCTGCTCTGTAGGGTAGAAATATTGCACTGGCAAGGTTCCCAGTGATGCCACTGAGAAGGTAGATGATAGAGATGCGGTGCCATCCTGCCAGCTTCTCTAGGTCCCGCAGGATCGTCATTTGGAAACAGACTGAAACCAGACAGTGCAGGATCCTGCCAAGTGCAGAGTACAGGAGCTGAAGCAGCAGCCACTGAAGTCACCCCTGTGCTTGTGTTCTGTCCCCAGTCTTGCTGAGAGTTCCTGGTCTGGCCCTGCCCATGCCACTAATCCCTCCCAACAAACACAGGATGGCAAACGTTGGCAGAGAGCACAGCTCAGCATCCCTGTGTCCCCCACGAGGGACAGCCACAACAACCCTCACAGCAGTCCCCGGGCTGAGGGTTCCCCCACCCTGATAGTGGAAGTTTAACACCTCTGCTTACCCAGCGTGGAGGAAAAGCGAGAGCCAGAGGCGGTAGAACTGGTCAGGGACTTCTGGATTTAGGAAAGGAAGGAGCCCACAGACATCATCCATGCAGTGCACCTAGGGCAGAAGTGAGTGTTGAGAGGGGCCCTTTTCCAAGCCCAGGGCAGGCTGCAAATAGCTCTGGAAGAGGGGCTCTCCTCTCACTCCTCTGCTGAACCAAGTCCCAAGCCTTGTCTCCAACACAAATTTACACATGACCCCATCCCTTCCCTGTGGCAGCTTTAAGCCCTCATTTTTCACCCAGCACCCAGAGCTGAGGCATCTGCTCGCCCACGGAGCGGACTGTGGATCCTTCTCCCACTGCTTTCACAGTGGTCCTGTGCTGGCTTTCACAGCTGCCAGCCCAAGTTCCCAGCTGGCCCCCAAAGAGGGACAGATGGAGCCACCTCTGCCACTCCAGTCAGGATCAGCAGCTTCCCCCAGGCTCAGGGTGGGACAGGACACAGGACTCCCACCTACTCTGCAGCACTGCCACCCCAGACCCTGCCAAGCTGCTGAGGGGACCTGGAGGGAGAAGGGCAGCCATACAGCCCCTCAAGTGCACACTTACCTGAGAGCAGAGCGTTGCCTCCTCATGGAAATAGCCCCGCATAAATTCACAATACTCCCGGGAGGTTATTTCACACCTGCAGGAGGCACAAGTCGCACATGGAAAGCACAATGGATCATTCCTGTGCCCTCCCAGGCCACCCACTCTCCTTTTCTCATCCCATCCATGAGAACTGACGCCTTCAGCTGCCCCTGACATGCTGCAGTGTCTCAGCAAAGGTACAAACACATTCCCATTTGAGCCCAGTGCCACTCTCCACACACCCTCCTGCCTCTCTCCTCCAGGAAAGCCTCCATAGACCTGCATGCCAGGGTTCCAAGGCAGGTCCTAAAGCTGCTGTTTAGAGCTGGGAAGAACCACCAGAGCCTGGGGAAGCTGTGTCTCAGACTGGAGGAGTCTTGTGCCTCTGCAGCTGGCAGAGGGGAAAGGGCAGGGGGGGCTATGTCAAGAGTGTGCTGGTCATGACTTCCAGGGACAGAGAAACTCCTTGGGGCAGCAGTCATTTTTCTCCCTAGCAGGGGAAAGCCAAGCCCAAGTACTGGGTTACTACTCAAGCTTGGGGACAATATGAGAAAAACAGCATCTTGCTCCTTTGCTAACCCAGAGTAGGTCATTTCCTGGCATCTCCTTTGTGTGCCCAGGGACTGCAGGAAGGGGACAATGGAGCCTGTCAGACCAAGCTGGCCATTCCTAAGGAAAAGCAGGACTCTCCAGCAGAACTGTTCAATCCCTACAAACTGGTATCCAAATCCCTCCAAACTGCAGGACCAGTTGAGTGAGATACCCTGCTGTGCCATAGACTCAGGCTGGCTGTTATCTCCTGCTCCATCTGGGAGACCTGTCACAGCTCTCTATTCAACTCCACTTCCCAGCAGGGCTCTGGGCTGCGTGTGGAAAGGACAAGGAGGGCAAATGGCTGTGTCTACAGCCTGAAAAGGCCTCGTGTTCCACCCCAACACCCAGCCCCTCCATACAGGTAAAACTCCCTACCTTCCCTTGGTCCCAATGCAGCAGGGCCGGCCTGTAATCACACAGTCCATGTGGAGGTGGTTGGTGTAATTCCCAGCACTGTTTTTTGTGCAGATCTGGAAAACAACAACAGGCTGCAGTCAGACAGCCACAGCTTTGCTCGCTGGCTTGGTAAAGTCAAAACAGCCCCTTGGGAAGAAGCCAGATCCCAGACACAGCTCCCTCTGACAGCAGGATGGTGCCTGATACTCCATCTGCCTGAGCATCAGTTGACACCTCCTCTCCAGCCCGAGGCTGTTGGTTTCCATCTCCCTGTTACCCTGACAGGACCCAGGGCTTTAGCTGGCACAGGACAACTTTTGTTGTTGGAGGGCTTTGAGCCTCGGGGGGCAGAGCACAGCTGCCCTGAGCTGGTGTTTGTGACAAGCAGCAGAAGCTGCACCAGAGGCCCTGCCCTCCCACCAGCACAGCTGGGGCTCTGCACAGTGGAATGCAAATGCCACATTCCAGCTGCCCATGCAGGCCCTGTGCCTCTGGCCATGCTCACCGGCCACTTGGTGATGTCATCTGGCCACTCGTGCGGCTCCATCGAGGCTGGCTGCTCACACACCCTGCAGCAACAAAGCACACATCAGCTTGAGAAATACCTTTCCCCAGCACCAGGCAGGATTTCCACACTGTGCCTGCGCCCAGGCTGCCATTCCACAGCTCCCTGTGTCCCTGGGTGGTAACACTGACACACTAGACCAGATCAGCCAAGGCCATACTGGTCAAAGCCTCAGCCTCCTTCCAGCGTGCAGAGATCACAAAGGCAGAGAGCACACAGCTGCCCAGCAACAAACTGGATCCTTTCCAGGGGGACACACCCCAGGAGCGGGAATTCAGCTGGGTGCAGCTCTACATCAGCCCATAGTGGCGGTGTGCCGTGGCACCCAGCCGCTGGCTGGGCTCCTGGACAGACGTGTGCTGGGATCGTGACCACTGCACCCCAAGCAGGGAGTTGTGCAGGGAGCAGGTGAGGAGGGGGACAGGGTTGAGGAAGGCACCCACAGCTCACAACAGGCCACTGTTCGGGTGGGCAGCCCACAACTATGGAGACCAGGAGTGAGCAGAAATATGATCACACCCTGCATCAGCCTGCCCTGCAGGGTAGGGACATCACTGCCCCATACCCCTCCAGAGCACCTGCTGCCTCATCCAGCAATCCACTGGCCTGGGACCCTGACTCTACAGCAGCCCTGTCCCCCCAAGGGTGGCAGCCGGGCCAGGCAGGACTTACCTGGGGTCCTGATGACAAACAGAGCCAAACTGCCTCTTGTTTCCCGCCAGCATCGGTGTGCTGGGGTGATGGGGCCACTTCACCCACACGGCCAGCGTGGACTGCAGGAGAGAGGAGAGGTGTCACCACGAAGCCCAAGGAGAGAAGCATCAGCAGAAGTGGCCCTGAGCCTGCAGGGCTGGCAGGAAAAGGGCCGTGGCACTCACCGAGCACTCCTCCTCCGAGGTCTGCACGCAGCCCGACTTGTCGTTGCGCACGCAGCACGCCGAGTGCTTCTCCTTCTCCCGCTTGGCGCTGATGAAGCTGTGCACCTGCTGGTCCTGCCTCATGCACGGGGAGAACTTGGCCCCCAGGTGGATCAGGGCCTCCTGGCAGAGATGGAAACAGATCAGCCAAGGGGCAGGCAATGATTGCCTGGGGCAGAGCAGGCTGGGGGAACTGCGAGGGGTACCCGTATCCAGACTCGAGGGACCAGGGACAAGCCCTGCATGATGAAGCCCAACACACACCATGCACATTCTCCATACTCGCTTTGGAGACAGGTCCAGAACAAAAGTTCAGGGATTTCTTTGCCCATAGCCCCAGGAAGGCCAGCACTATGGCTGGGAAAGAAAACTTTTGTGATGTTTTCTCTTTATCTTTCCCAGGGGGAATGGCATCAGGAAAGCTGCCACACACCACACAACTCCTGCATTTTTTCTAACCCCATGCATGCTTGTATTTGTAGGAACAGGGTGCAAAGCAGGAGTGCCAAGGTCCATCCCAGCCTCCAGGCACCCCATTCTGCAGAGTGGTTGGGGCTGGGAGCACTGTTGCTCCCTGACACTGACAGCAGATCCCTGAGCTCCAAGCAGCAGAGGCCTCTAGTCCATGGGGTGGCACAGCTGCAGCACACAGTCCCCCCCATCCACCCACTAACAGTCCCACCAACGGCACTCACTGAGCTGGGGCCGATCCAGAAGTTTTCCTGCTGAACATATTTGACATTTTCATAAACCCCTCTGTTTCGCAAGACCTACAAGGAGAGAAAGCAAGAGCCGTGTGAGCTCCAGCCCACAGGATAAGCAGGGCAAGCAGCAGGGGCTGGTGAAAACAGTCCCCAGGATGAACAGACATCCCCACAGCCAATGACAGGGCCCACAGCTCTCTCAAGCTGGTCTTTTGCAGGATCACAGGTCAACCCCATTGAGATGTGGGCACCTTCATGTTAAGATTTCATTTAAAATGTCTATCTCTGGCTACTTCAACTTTCAAGAAATCCCAGGGCCTTGAGTCCTTGGAGTGGCCTGAGCCTGCACAAAGCTTCACACAGCTGAGCAGCACAGGTGGCACCCACAGGCAGTGCAGGCCCAGGTGCTGGTGGCAGGGCTCTGAAAGCTGTCAGACACGTAGCTGAGAAGCTCCCCAGGGCATCTCCTGCACGGAGCAGGGACACGGCTGTAGAGATATGTGTACCCCAGAAACCTTTAACGACGTGTGGGAAGGCTACAAACAGCTTCAAGATCAGCCCCCAAAGTCAAACAAGACAGTTTTGCTCCCATCAGGAGCAAAATCCTGCAACTGTTGCAAAAACGTAGCTCTCAGGTTTGAGGTATTTCCCTGCCCGGACCATCCTTCTGGTCTCCACCAGGAGGGGAACAAGCTGTTTGGAAGTGCTGCCAGCACATCCACCGTGCTTTGTGTCAGATACAATCTGACATCAGGAGCAGCGTGGCTGCAGGAGGGAGAGAAGGTGGTGTGGGGGCTCCTAGAGACCCTCCAGGCAGCCCCCCAGGGCTGGACACCCAGCACCCAGCCGAGAAGGCAAGGAGCCAGTATGCTGAAGACACTGACACAACAGCTGAGGGCTGAAACTCAATCACACTCCAGGCGTGTCAGGGGGATTCACTTACTGAATCAACAGTTTCATGTTGTGAGAACCCCACGGGGGCGATGCCGTAGATGCACACAGCAAGGATGGTGATGAGTGAATGCACAAAGGTGACCCAGTAAGTAAAGAAAGGCCTAGATGGAGAGAAAGGGAAAGGATCAGAGGCAGAAACATAGGCATATCACATCTAACAGAACAGAGGAGAAAAGCTGCTGTTTTCCCCCAGAAACCTCACCAAAATCTGGGGTACGTGGCCAGGATCACCTAGGAGTGCACAGGGCAGCTGGCGACGACCTAAGGTCTTGCTGGCTGACAGAACCTGTTTACTCTGACTCCCCCATTACACTGGACAACCACCCTTTCCCAGGAAAACATCCATGAGAACACGGAAGCCTGACGCCAACCTGTGCTGTTTGTCTGAAATAATGACTCTAGGGGAATGATCAGAGGCAGGGATAGCTGAGCCTTGCTGTTCACCACAGGACAGTGGTGGTGGGGCAGAGACCTGCAGTCCCTCCGGGTAGCAGAGATACAGACGCACCGTGAGGAGCTGGGTGAGGTCCCAGCGCACGGTGACACAAACACGCTGCTGTCGGCTGCAGCTGGCTCTGTACTCCAAGGGATAAAGACTGGGGGGGCTCAGCAGCACCCAGTGACCTGAGTCCCCAAGGGCCAGCAGCAATCCCTCACTCAGTAGCTGTGCTGGGAACGCCCCGTGAGCGCAGCTCTCACCTGTGGTCATCCATGTCCTCGATCTGCCGTTTGACGTAGCTGTCGATGCGCTTGCGGTAGGTCCTGTTGGTCAGCTTCCCCACCATGCCCAGCCCGTAGGGCCTCTTCTCCTTGGCAAAGAGCTTCCTCACAGGGACGGCGATGCGCTGGCCTCGCTTCTGGGGGCTCACGCTCACCACCTCCTGCCGCAAGCGCACCTTGGGCTGCGCCAGGCCCCCGTCCTTTTGCTTCCTCCAGCCTCGCTCCAGGGGACTGAAATCAAAAGCAGGAGAGCAGTAGGGACCAGCCTTTCCCTGGTCTTTGGTGGCAGCAGAGCCTCTGTCTGTCCCACCCCCTCCAGGCTGGGCAGCAGCTGATGGCAGACAAGGTGCCCTGAAGCGGGAGCCGTTTTCCAAAGGGTTACACAGAGCCAGTAAATGAAAGCACAGAAGTGGCAGAAAGCACAGAAAACACGCAGAAAGTGGCACAAGGCAGCTGTGCCAAACTAAGCCTCACCACAGAGCTCTCGAGGCTTTCAAGTGTTTCAGCAACAGGCACCTCTGCAGCCTCAGGCATGTCTATTTGCTCCCCTACTTCAATCCTCTTACTCCGCCCTCTGCTATGAAATGGAAGTGGAGTTTAGCCCAGCAGTGGAAATACCCACCGTTAAATCACTGCAATGTGACTGGACTGGCAAATGGGACATAAGAGAATCCAAGCAGCTTCCCAGACCAAGAAAGTGGCACTGTCACATGCTGCAAGCTGTACCAGCTACCTCTCACAATCTCTCTTCCATCCCTCCCTTTATTTGTGCCAATGTGTGCATTTTTCAGAATAAAAGAAAAAGCAGGCTTCAACAACACAATAAAAATCCCAAGCATCCCGAGCTAAAAGAAGACTTTTTTGTCAAAATAGATCTGATGAACATTGCACAGGTTACTGGTGAATAATAACTGCTTTTTAGGTCTCCATCACATCCAGATAGTTTTGTCTTTCCTTGCTCTTAAACAGCAGTGTGAAGGTCACATCTGCAGCACTGGGACCTGACCAAAAAACCCCAGCTACCTCCCATTTCACCCTCCTCATTGCCTGGCACTGTAGTAGGCATGCTCCTGACATGTGCTCTAGTCCAGTGTACCTCCTCTGGCTTCCTAAATGCCCCACTCTGCACAAAGACAGTGCTTGTCAGAAGTGCTGAGAGAAAACAGCCAACAAACTTTCTTCTGAAAGATGACTAGAATATTTGGAGAGATCGTGACAGCTCTGAAGCATGGGCAAGCAACAGGACAAGGGAGAACCTGAACCCCTGCAGCCAAGATACTGCTGGGAACGTCAGCTCTTTTCATATTGCACCTTGCAAAAGATGCATTTGAATATCCCAACTTCCCCTTGGGAAGTCCTTCTCCAGCAGAAGGTGCAGATTCCACTGCAGCCTGCTCTTGCCCAAGAGGTCAGGTGGTTTCTGTGTGGTGGATGTGCTGTTTCCCGGTATTTCCGGTGCTGGAAATCTCCCCGTGCCCAAACAAACACCTCACCACGTGAAAGGACACCCGACTGCGACTGATAACAGCTCTCTGAAGTGTGGAAGAAATGTATTTTCCTCAATAAATAAAACTATTTAAGGAGATTCGAAGGGAGCCAAGAAGACTGAAACCATCTCAGAGGAGTGACAACAAACTCCCACCATTTGTGCTTCCCCTTATGTTAAACTGAGTCAAGTTCTTGGAAACACTTGAAGGGAAAGTGCCAACACAGCAAGATGGGCTGAGAGCAGCAGAACCACAACAAGGACCTCCCTGTCTGCTCCATGTTCACACCCAGCAGAGCTCTCTGCTGGGGTGAGCTGACTCGGAAGCAACACAGAGCAATTACTCAGTACCAGTTACTCAGGTGGAAAAAATCTAGGCACACGGTACAGCACCACCCACATATTTGTAGGGCTCTCAGCATCAGTGCCACACCTTTCTCTCATTTCAAGTGAGGAATGCAGCCCAGCTCGACACACTGCAATGCTTCACACCGCTCCTTGGAGCATGACAACAGTTACTGGTGACTGCGGCAATGCCAACAGCTTTCTCACTTTGCCACGCTCTCCATAGCCAAAGGCTGGGCCCTCAGCATCCTCGCAGCTGGTTTAAAATGTCTTTTGCTTTCTCAAAGCATGATACAATCTCTGAAACACATTAGTGTGAAGCTGGAAGTTGCTGGAGTGACTGCAGAAGTGGCCTGAGAGTCACCTTTCACATTCATGGGTAGCTGGGGCAGGAGGTCTTCAGCTGGATTTAAAGAAAACTCATGACTGCACTGCTCTGAGCTCTGCACCAAGCACCAACAGCACTCAGATCTTGGCTTCCTCCACACAGGAGGCCCCACTCCAAATGGGCTGGCCACCCCATGTTAGGCTATGGCAGCTACCATGAAGATACTCACAGTAGTAAGTGGCTTCTTTCGAGCTCATTTTTGTCCAAGGCACCTCCTGTGAGATCTGTCTGATCTGGAGGTTTCACCTCAGCATCTTTGATTGCAGCTTCTGATGGCGACTCGAACACTTCATCCGGGTAAGTAGAGAGCTCCTCATGAAGGACTCCTTCCTGGGCAGAGAGACAGAAGTCCCATCAGAAGAAGCAAACATCCCATTTGAGACACCAGCCCTGGCAGAAAGCAGTGCTGCTCTTTGCAACACACAGTCCTGCCAGAACCAGAGTCCTGCTCTGCCTCTGGGCCATGGCAGACCTGCCCCTCACCCGAGCGAAGAACGAAGTGTCGAGCTCATCTGGGAAATCCACCGTGTCCTCCTCCAGGAAGCTGGCGGGGGTGAAGCTGCGCCGCTGGGCCCTCCTCAGGGTGCTGTCCTTCACAGAGCGGCCCTGCAGCCAGGGAAAGGGGCATGGAGGCACTGCCAGAAACCTGAGCCCCCAGCTCACAAACCCACCCCAGCCAGTGCACAGGGAGCCCGAGTGCTGAGCTTGGTTCGTGCTTGTGGATGGAGCACAGCAGACGTGACGTGTGACACCTTTCCGGTGAGACACACAGCTGTCACCCCACTTCTCAACCCACAGCGCCCACCTCCAGGCTTGCCATGTGCTCCTCTACCACGTACTGTACAATGTGTCTGACCAAACCACAGTGATGGCTGGTACTGGACACAGCAAAAAAGGTTGCTGAGCCCAGGAAAACAGGCACAGGGCAGGATGAAGAGACTTGTATAGCAAGAGCCTCAGGTATTTCTGCTCTTCCATGACTGCCTACCAGGTGCAGATGGACCACCCAAAGGTCCCCTGACAGGCTGAAATGAGCTGCTAGAACGCTCTGAGGCTGCTGGCTGTGGGAATCAAAGTCTCCGGTCCAATGAAGAAAAAGCAAGACCTGTACCGAAACTGAACCACCATTCCTGCTTCTTGCCAATCCTGCCTCCTGTACACATGGCTGAAACACAACAGGAGGTGACTTCATTTCCTCCCCCCCACCACGGCTGTCCCCATCCTCTCTGCTCAGCAGCTCCTTCCCTTCCAGCCTTCTCCCAGGGCAGAGCCTCCACCCTGGTCCCTGCCCTCCTGCAGGCAGTACCTTCACCAGCGCGGCGGCCGCTCGGAAGCTCATTTTGGCCACGGACTCGCGCTTGCGGCGCCGCGGGAGGCGGTTGAAGCCCGAGCGGGAGCTGGTGAAGGAGCAGAGGGACGTGGCCCCCGGCGTGATGGGTGTGTGGGGGATGCTGCAGCCGTCGGTGTCCTCGGCCATCCGGAACGCTCGCCCCCGCGCCAGGGGGTCTATGATCTGCCAAGAGGAGCAGCCCGTCAGTCCATCCACCCCCAAACCCTTCCCTAACAAGCCTCCTCTCTCCTCCTGAGACCATGACAGCGGCCTGGCTCCTGGGATTGACCAAGAACCAGGCTGGAGGGACCAACAAGCAATTCTGCAAGAGGGAGACAAGGAACAGCCTACTGGGTTTTTTTCTCTTTTGTTAGTATTGACTATTGCCAACCAGTCTGTTCCAGTATTTCACATAAGGCTCCAAACCTCCTCCAGCCCTTCCTAAGTTCTTGGTTTCATTCTCTCCCATGCCAATGAGCTCAACAGTCAGAGAATGTGCTGTCTAAACAGCAGTTTGAGAAATCCCTGGAAATAGAAATGTTCTTTCTTCAGCTAGTTTCCTTCCTGATGCTGGACAGCCCAGGACTTAAGCAGTATCCTGTTATCCTGTTGAAATGTTCCTGTATATATACTTCTGCTTCCATTAATTAAGTTTAACAGCTGGATAAAGCAGGCAAGCTTCCAGGAGCTTCAAGCCCTTCTTTGGGACTCCTCAGGCCAACGCTCTCACTTATTCCAAACATACGAATCAACGTAATGAAAATATTGCCTTCAGCTACAAACCTTGCCTCTGTCCTTACATCATCACAGCTGTGGTTTCCATAAGACCTCTGTGCTTTATCCCAAGGTTTTACGAGCTTTTTTAATCCACAGTTGCACACTCAACAGGAAGCTTGATGGGCTCACACCTACTGACACCACGTTCTGATTTAATGTAGCTCACATAGAGCTCAACAATATTTCTAAGTCTCCTGTGACCAAAGACTAGGCGCAAGACATTTAACAGAAAAGAGGACAACAAGGTGAAATGTGATTGAAAAATGCACTACATTCTCCTCTGCTTTAGTGATGCCACCAGGCTGCAGGTCACAGACTGACCTGCTTTGGAAGGAATTGTTTTCCCACTCATCCAGTGGTGCTCACCAAAGCACAGTCATCAACCACTTCAATTACTGTCGCTGAGTGAAGCAATGGGAAGAGCTGGATATTGTGGTTAGTTCTGGTCACTGGATGTGCTCGACTGGACCCTGCCCCCTGGGGTCACACTTAAAGGTAACGAGCAGGAGGTAGCACCAAACCCAGGTGCCCTTTGCAGGCACTCAAAACCGCTTCAGAGGATCCACGAGCAGAGCTGTAGCACCACTGATGCAAGAGACACTTCTCAAAGTCCTAAAACATAAGCAGGTTTCTATGGGGACAGTAGCTGCGCTACAGCCTGCATTCTGCTTGGGGCAAGGTAAGTGTCCCGAGCGATTCCAGCCCTGCTACTGGACATTCGTGTCCAACATACTGGCTACTCTGTGTACAACACCATTCTCTCCTTGCAAAACGGCAGCAGAAAGCCCGAGCTGAGAGCTCCTGGACGTCCTGCACACCCCTAATCACCGTCACAGCACGACAAACACGGCTCCGAGCCACCGGCACAGCTGAGGGATCTCAGCCAACGAGACCGGAGAGAGGCTGCTGGAGAGAGAGCTGCCAAACTGTACCTGAGACGTGAGAAGTGTCTGAGCACAGAGCCCAGACATGTCCAGGCAGAGTTCAGCCCGCAGACGGGTCACGGCTGCCAACGCGGTGAAGACACCAAGCAGGGAACTCAGCGACGGCCTCGCCTCTGTCCCAGGTTACTCACCTTCTGCATGCCCAGCTGGCAGGGTCCCACATAGAGCGGAGGAGGGGTCTCTGTGCTTGTCAGAGAAATATTGTCCTGACTGGGCAAGTCCATTTCCCGGATGACCTGAGGCTTGAGCTTCCCATAGCGCAGGCTGCAGTGGCGGAGGCTCTTCCTCTGCCATTTCTGAGTAGCGTCGCTGTCTTTGCTCACCCCAAACCAGTCTGCCGTGCCTCTGAAAGATGCCAGCAGACAAGTGCTAAGAAGCATGATGTTCCCTTGGACTATGCATGTGAGAAGACAAAGCCCTGGTGTGGTCACTTCCAGCCCACCCCAATTCAAAGACAGAACTCTTCCCCAGGAGCATCTGGCAGCTTGTCCTCAGCTGGTTTTAGCAACCTGACAGATGCTGGCCAGAAATTGTTTGACCATCAACAGCATTCTGTCTCTTAAGACAGAAGAAAATTGACAGGAGAGATTCACTGTGGGTAAAGGACAGTTTGTTCCGAGTTTTTCTAAAAATAAAGGAAGAAAAATAGTACAGAAATTCAGAAAATAACTTGGTGAAAGGTGGTTTTTTGCTTTAAAAACCATCTATTGCAAACACTTACCGTCTTCAGGCCAGCCTAGGGCCCCATTGTGAGACTGTACTCTTTCATAGCTCTGCAACTTCTCCCAAAAGCCACCAGGAATCCCCCTTCTCTCCCAGCCTCCCCTCCATACTCCCAGAATCTCCCTAACTTCTCCATCCCATGCTGCAGGATTTCTAACCTCCTCAAGGGTAGCATTAACAGCAAAACTTGCTGCAGTTCTGATCTCTGCAAAGGCAGACACACACAGTTCTAAGCTGCTGGTTGCAGAAGCAGGAGCACAAGGTTGCAGCCACGAGGCAGGTTTGCTGCCAAGTGGCTGCTGTCACAGAAGAGCAGTGGATCAGAAGCAAAATCCCAAGGAAGGCAGGGAGGGATCATGATAAGTGAGACTAAAAGCCTATTTCAAATCCTGCAGGACAGCTGGCACCCTAAACTTACAGGGGTCATGGCAGCCCTGCCAAGCCTTTCCCACCACGGTTAATCCATCCTCAGGAGATGACAAGCTGTCTCAGCCTACAGCTGACTGGCCCAGGTGTTGAGACCTGAAAGTCCTTCCAAGCCAAACCCAAACCCCTGGCCTCAGCCCCCCTGCTCAGGGGCAGGATCTCCAGCTGCTGAGAAGCAAGACCTCACAGATCACAAAGTGAGCATTAAAATACACACTGGAGTAAAGGCTGGGATAAATCCAGAATTAGGCCACACAGGGGAACTGAGACAGTGCACTGGAGACAGGAGACTAGTCCTGTGATTTTGCACCCTACCAAGCAAAAACCCCATCAGTCAATAGGTGAAGGTGCTCTGCCACCATGTCAAAAGGTGTGTTTGAAATCCACAGCCTTGCTGGCTAAAACCTTCCATATGCAACCACCGCGCATTTTCCTCAGCCCTCCCTGTTCTCACAATGATACAGAACAGACCCTTCAGAGGTCATGTGGGCCATTGCTGGAATTCACCTGACCTCACTGACCCAAATGCCACCAGCAAGTCAACGTGCCAGCCTTCAGAGATGGGGTTATGTGCAAGACTTGGGGCACCTCTCTGCTCCCGCAGACCCACATCTCCTTGAAGCAATCTTCCTCTCCATCCAGAGCAAAGGGCCCAGGGCCAGCCCCTGCCCTGACAGACTCACCAAGCCCATAGCACAGAGGTCATGTTGCCAGTTGCTCTGGCACAACACACACCACAGAACAGTCTGACAACTCGGAGGGCTCCCCACAGACCAGTATTTCAACAGCAAGGTGACCTTGGATGAAAGCCCACACGTGAGGCCTCAGAGGGAGAGGAGCTGAGGGTCATTTGGGCCCATATGAGCCTGTGGAGGAATGGCCCATTGCACCACCAGCAGCCTCAGAGCCCTCCAAAACTAGTCTGGAAGGACAAGCACCACCACAGCTGTTGGCACTCTGAGGAACACTCCGGAACTGCCCGGGACCACTACAGGTCCAGGGCCAAGGTGAAGAGCTGTCCTACTCCCTGATCATAGCCAAGATAGTCAACTACAGAGTTTAGGGCATCCGGAGCACCCTGGGAAGATGCTGAATGCCTCTGTTCAGCTGGGGAACTCCATCACATCCTACGGAGTCCCCAGGGCACTCTAACATCCAACATCAGAGTCAGCTGTCGCTCTTCTGTCATGATGAGCCAACCAGCCCTGAAAGCCCAAGGCCAAACACAAGCAGCCCCAAAGGTGGTCACAGTGCCAGAGTGGCAGCTGGCCAAGGGCAGCAGCGAGGATGGTAGGACAGGAATACAGGGCATTAGGTCCAGTCCCTGCCATGCACAAAGTCACACTGTTTGCCAGATTTAAAATTTTCCTGAGCTCCAGACTCGGGGTGATGGTCAATGGGCCGTTGTGCCCTGGACGCCTGGAGTGGCTCACGTCCTTGGTGCTAAGCAAACTAAGATCTCCACCTCAAAAAGAAGACAGTCACATTTGCATTAGAAAAAGCCATGATGTCAACAGGGAAAGAGTGGATGCTTTATTCCGTTCACCAGCTCTGAGCCCCTCCAGACCAACATGACAGCGTCTGTTTGGTGCTGCTTCCTCTCCTTCCCCTCCTGCCCCAAGAAGGCTTTGGGGCCAACATATGCTGCACTGCTGCCAGCAAAGGCAAGCTGGGCTAAGGCTGCCCTGGGGAGATATTCCAGCTATGGTGAACACCAGGAGGTTGACAGCTTGTTAGGAAAGGCAGGAGGGAGTGAGGCTGGCGGGTGGACAGCTTGTTAGTCCATGCTACTTATTGACAGCTGCCTACACATTTAGTAGGAGTGACAATTGTTTTTTGTTAGAGGCACACATGAACTTTCTCACTCCGCCTGTCTGTAGGCCTCTCGGGCAGTCCTGGGAAGGCGATGTGATCTCAGCAACAGCCAGACTCTGCGCAGTTCACAACAGCCCTGGCACACACATGCAGGGGTGGGTTTCACACTCAGTGCTACCAGTACCTGAAAAACGATCGGGGCAGGGACTGCCGCTTTCTCAGGGAGCTCCTGCCCCCCCGGTGCCCACGGGCGGGCAGGGTCTGACTCCTTTGAAACCGAACCTGTCTGCTGCAAAGAAAAGAGAGCTGAGGGGAAGGAACCTCCAGGGCTGTGGAGGGGAGCAGCCACTGCATCTCCTTCCATAGCCCCACGGGCAGCAGTCGTGCCCCACTGCGCGTGACAGTGGCCTCCAGCTGAGAGCAGGATCTAAGAGAAATAACCAAGCTCAAGCCACACAGCAGCACCTTTGAACCCAGGAGGCTGCTGAATCCTCTCGGTGCACCTGCACCTCTTGATGTGTGTCTCCCATCGCTCTTGAAGGTACCAGGAGTACTGCAATCCCCCTCAGCTCCCCCTCTAAGACCTGCCTTCTTCAGCCCAGACACGCAGCTACAGATTCCAGGGCTGGCTTTGGACACCAGTGTG
This sequence comes from Mohoua ochrocephala, assembly GCA_013398855.1. NCBI lineage: Eukaryota > Metazoa > Chordata > Aves > Passeriformes > Acanthizidae > Mohoua > Mohoua ochrocephala. Next base: position 319,143 of record VZTA01009283.1, on the reverse strand, counting down.
AAACCGTGGAGGTGTCAGCGGACCGAGATACGATCTGCTTAGAGACAGGTGACTGATGCCCTGGCAGGATCTTGCCTAGTGCACAAGTCTATCTGGGCCACATCTGCTGCCTTGCATGGACATCTCAGACACCCTGGGAGACTGGAAATGGTGTTAGATGCTTTCATATGAATCACTCCCATGCCACGTTCTGGACTACACAGGCTCGACTTTATGTTCACACTTGATCTGTGTCCTCCAGGGAAGATGGTAGGGAGCCCTGCTGCAGTTTCACATTCTGTGCATTCTGAGGGCTGTGCTAAGCAGAAAACTTGGCAGCCAGCCTTCCTGGACTCACAGAACAAACCCCAAGACACATTTAGGGATGTACGGTCTGCATTCTCCACTGCATCCCTAGCTCTGCTAAATGGAAAACAGGGGTTTAGGCCTTGGTACCTTCCAGTTCCCTGGCCTTGTTTCTGATCCACTCATTTCATGCTTTTATTGCTAGTGTTGTGTCACGTGTGCATCTCCTGCAGTTCTGCTCCTTGTAAAGTCCTTCCCACAGTAAATTTGTCACACCAGCACCAAAGCGGTTCACGGTTCCTCACTCCCCTACATATAAACTGCATGTTGTGAGGAGTTCTGGGGAAGGTTACCCTGGCCCTTCTACCCAATGCTTCTTTGTCAGGGCCTCCACAGCACCCTCCCAGGATATCCCCTCATCTTTGACGTGCTCTTGCCTAATGGTCCTGGCAAGGGAACATGTCAAGGGCAGGGAGGCAAGGGAAGAGACAGTGTAGGTGTGCAAGGACAGCCCCAGCAGGCCCAGAGGCTGCCCACAGCCCTGAAAAGAGCAGACGCTGCTTCACGGGCTCAGCCCTCCCAACCTCACAAGAAGCAGGATCAGAGTGGGCTGATGCAGGAGAGCTTCACCATCAAGGCAGCTGGGGAACGTCTGAGGCAAAGAAAAACAGTGTGTGGGAGATCTCCTGGAGTTGGAAAGCTGCTCCTTTGTGAGTGGGTGAAGCCTGGCTGGCTGAAAGTACCCCTGACCCGTGGAGCTCCTGGGATGCTCCTGGGATCCAGGCAGGCCTGACACACTGCCAGAGATAGAAGCGAGTCATCTCGGGAGAGCAGCTGGGAGAGCCACTCCCTCTGGGCAAACCGGGATAATTCTTTGCCATGGTGAGGGAAAGAGCATCCAGCTCTGTGTGGCCGTGTCTCAAGAGACTCCTAATGACAACCCTTTGTAGGAGCGGGACACAGGACCAGAGCAGCCTCTCCCTGCTCTCCACCACCCCTCAGAGCCATCTCAAGGACCTGCCAATGAGCCAGTGCTGGGAGCCAAACAGCTGAGAGCCCTGCACTGCTCCGAGGGGCTTCTGCCTCCCCCAGCAACCATGTGCTCTCAGACATTGCACCAAAGCACACCCAGCACACCCCATCTACAGTCACAGCTAAACATCAGGGCCTGAGACATCCTGTTACTGAGAAACAGCCCCCCCGGGCCATGGGGGCAGCCAAAATCCATCTGTAAGTGGCAAACACCATTCAATGTCCCGGTCACTAGCATCTTCCTCCCAGGACTCGTCTCCTCACGCACTATAGACAGGCTATACAGCACCACTGGGCTTCCACATCAGGGACCAATCTGCACCCACGCTTCCACAACCTCGCAAGGTAATGAGGGGGTCAACCTAATCCTGCTGCGACAAGCAATGGGATGAGCAGAGAATTATAAATCCACAACTCCAGGATGGCACTGGATGGCAGGATGCACTGCAGCAGGCTCCATGAGCTCCATGCCTCACCTCTTGATGGTCTGGGTGATTGAGGTCTGTCGTTGTAGCACCGGTCTCCGGGCAGGGTCGTGGGGCAGGGACGGCACGCGGCTGTTGTCGGCCGGCATGCTCACGCTCCGCAGGAACGCCTGGCGCCGCGTCGGCTGCCGAGGGAAGCAGGAGGGAGTCAGTGCTCTGGGACTGAGGCCCCACAAGGCCAGCCAGGCTGAGGAACAGTTAGCAATTCGACATGTACCGCATGAGCTCCTGCAATCTACCCTCCTGGCTGCTGCCTACCCAGATCACACTCCCCTAGACCACTCCACAAGGTCAAGAGAAGCACAGTCAGTGGGATTTGCTTCTTAAGTGGCTCTGGATCGGCACTAAAAGCCTGTGAGAGCTGTGGGTGGGTCCGTAGTTGCTGCCTGGTGCAGCCTAAGCAAGCTGGGAAAGGCTTTGTTCATAGCCTAATTGCCTGGGCACACTCACATGTCTTGGCTAAATGTCACCTACCAAATGTGACACAACTCACCAGGCTGTTCTCAGCTCACAGAACTGCCTCCCCAGGGCTGCTCTGGATTACATTTTTATCAGCTCAGCAGAGACACCATCTCCCATTTGTACAGGGCAGGCTGAGCAGACTTCCCCTCTGGCAAGCGAAGCTCTGATCGATTCTCTGGTCAGACACTGTCTCTGCCTCAAGACTACTTCGGCCTCTCCAGCCCAGAAAGCTAATGATTTCCACTTACATTATCAACAATTTTGATATATTTTCTGTAAAAACAGTGCACAGATACTCAGGTTGTAAGCCAGAGGAGCACACAATGCACTCTTACCCTGACAGCCTGGGCTGTGCACACGAGACCCCCAGCTTCCATCATAAGCACAGAGTGTGCCTCCAGGTGCCCAGCTGGATTTAGAGATTTCGGATAAAGGAAGATCCATCAAAGCCTTAAATAATTGATTCAGAAGGTTTCAACCTGCACCGGTAAAACCCTGAACTCCACTTTCAATCCCTACAGACTGACCCCCAAACTCTTTCCTTCCAAGGGAAGACCAGAACCAAGATGTACCTGCCAGGAGCTGTCACATAAGTGAAGTGCATTTGAGTCCCTGGCTCACAGAATGGTGAAGAGGACAGTTCTTGCTGTTCCAAGTGCAACGGAAGTTCCCTCCTAAGCTTGTCCTCAGCCTCCTCCAGGGAAACTGTATAACCCTCCATTTTTCTGATGACTAAACTTTTTTTCACATAAGTGACTGAACCCAGGCCCTGCACCTGCCCATGGAGCTGGGCAGCAAGAACCCTCTGGCTCTGCCTTCGGTGCACAAAGTCTCTGTTTCTGCAGCAAGGCCACGCAAGTAGCCAGCATTCATACCCAGGTCTCACCCTGACAGCAGTTTTTAACACCTTGTAGCAGGTACTCCTGATACTCTTCCTATTCCCAGCACAAATAAGGATGTTTTACTCTCACACTTTGCACAGTTCCTATTAACCTATCACCTCATCTCTCCTTCAGCACTCCTCAGTGTTATGTATTTCTCATGCCACGTGGTTCTCTTATGTTCCTCATGCAGGTAACAGCTTTGTGTTGCCAGTAACTGTTCTTTGCTGTTGCTGATGAAAGTCTGTCATTATCTTGGCTATTCATAAGTCAGATTCATACGCTGCTAATTTCAGCACAAGCTCCAGCATTTCCAGGCCCTCATGTTTGTCTGGGAGACCTTCAGTCCTCCAGTCCCCTTAAGAAATGCTTGTTCGAATACCTCACTCTCATATCCCAGCCAAGACACTTTTCACAATGCCCACATCCAAACAGTCACATCCACTGATGTGAGCACATCAGCCACCCACCCTCGTCCCTCCCATATCCCTTTCAAGGGGAGTTAATTCCTGATCGTAAATTTACTCAAAGGCTCTGCCCCTTCTTATGTGGCCTCATGACCTGCCATCATACGCTGCCTTTCCCTCAGCCAGGACTGATGGGGACCCCAGGCACAGGGATGCTCCCAGCACATCCCTCCCCAACTCCACAGACCCTCCCTCCTCCCCAGCACCTGTACCTGCACGGGTTGGGGGGGCTCTTCTGGCACGGGCATGGGCACCGGCACCGGGATGTCCAGTTTTAACCATGGTGGCTTCTTCCGCTGTAAACTGCTCGTGCTGTCGTGTCGCACCTCCGACATCGTCCCACGCTTGTCCTCAGGCCTAGGGGAGGGGAGACAGAGTCAGGAGGGAATCTGGCTCATCCCTCACAGTCCACGCTGGCAGGGCGAGCAGAGAGTCCTCCTCCCGGCTGTGACTGATGAGCCCCGAGCCCCACATGGGATGTATTCCCAAAGTGCCTCAGGAGGGCTCAGGGGTCACAGCTCGTGCCCACACTCAGAGGACACAGAGCATTGCTCAGGGACACAGGACCTCAAGCCAGGTACACAGACTGCAGTCACCTCCCATTAAGATTTTTGCTGAGACTACTGTGAGATCCAGATTCCTAAAGAACAAGCCATGAATTAAATCTTAATGAGATCTGGATCCAGACCAACCAGCTAAGTAACTGCAGTACCAAAAGCCACTGACCTCCCTCTAAAACCAGCTTGTGACTCACAGACAGCCTTTTTTGCCCACCCAAAGCCGAGCACCACACTTTCCAACCTACCTACCACTTAGCAATTAACAAGCGGCCGTTTCTCATTGCTGGTTCTAATCTCTTAAATGTAGTGATTTTCTAGAAACACAACACAGCGCGCAGAGCAATACCAGCATAGCACGAACATTAGAGAACTGGCACTAATCCTGAACTAAGAGTGGTTTTCATACATAAATAATAATGATATGGTATTTAAATAAAAACCGCTGTGTAATCAAAAGGCCGCAGTGAGCAGAGTGACTCGCTGTCATCTTGCCCGCTCTGCTGCAGTTTTCCCCTCCTGTTTGGGTCACACACAGTGAGACACGGGGACCACAGGAGTCTTTCAGGCTGGCAGAGCACCCACTTCACTGTGTACACTCAGAGAAACAATTCAGAAAATAGATTTCACTGGAGGCAGATCAGCTCAGATACCTCCGCAGGTACTTTCCAACCTAAATTATGCTACAAGTTTGTATTTCTTCCTCTCCTAGCACACACACAACTTCAAGCGAACAGTGGGAAGCATGTGTGCTGAATGGGACAACAGATTCCATTCCCTCCCGGCGCTCTCCTTGCATCGTCCTAGCCTGGCCTATGGCCCTTAGCCAGAGGGGACAAAAATAATCCAGTGGCCCGGCCTCTTCACCACAGCGGACAGATGGAATAAGCAACCAGTTAAATCAGCAGGCACACATGCTTTGAAAGGGAGGAGGAGAAAAACTCTGTTGGAATTAAAACTTAGCGTTCTTACAGTGTTAACACAGCCCATTTGTTTAAAATGCAGAATTAGTTTAACACGTAAGGATTCTTCCTTGCGAGAGGCCAAGTCCTAGGCCAGGACCAGAGGCAAAGGGATCTCCACCCTTGGAGACATTTGGCACTCAAGAAAACAGGGCCCTGAGCTGCCTGAATTATCCCAGCCTTGCACTGGATGAGCCAGTCAACCTGCAAGGTACCTCCCAACCTAAATTAGGCACTGGTTCTCCGAAACGTGCGCTGCCTTGCAGGGCATTTCCACCATATTCCCACAGCTCCTCGCAGCCGCTCCGCAAAGGGAACTGCACACACCACTGCAAAAAATACACAGCAGGGGGGCAGGCGGGGGGGAAATAGGTCAATAAAAGGGAGTGGGGGATGATCTGGATTGAGTTAGGAGAGAATCTCATCTAAAAGGAGCTGAAAGCCAGCTGCCGGTTCAGTCGCGCGAGCTGGGCCGGCTGCCAGGAGCGCTGCGCTCAGCTGAGCCGGAACGACAGAAAGGGAGAACTCAGCTGTAGGTGGATGAAGGTTGGGTTTCAGCAAATACCACAGGCCCCCAAAAGTCTGGGAATTCTTGATCTAGCCTGTACAGACATGCCCTTCATACATGCACCACAGTCCTGTTGCACAGATGCAGCGCTGTGCATGAGAGGGACACAAATCCTTCTTTCCCTCCCAGCCGAGCTGCAGGGGTGGCTAAATACAACTGTTCTAACTTCCTATAAGATAAGAACAGTGAGAGCATTAGGGGAACTCCTGCCTGTGCTTGGTATGAGTAAATCTGCTATGAGGCACGATTTACTGAAAGGTCTTGCAAATTTGTCTTCATGGTGAGGTCAGAAAGCAAAGCAGATTTCTCATACCTGAAACACTCCAGCAAAGAGCTCCAGCATTTACCCCTGAGGATCACAAACACCACGTCTCCTCGAGGTGCCCTAATCGGAGGCCAGCCAAGAGAGACAGAGCCACCACTCTGGCACAACCAAACACAATCTATTTCACACAACTCAAGAGCCTCCTTCCTGTGCCTTCAAGGGCAAATTCAGAGCCTCTGAAGTAGCAACTCTGCTTTTTCCAGCATCTCGCCACTGAGCCAACATCACTCAACTTCCTTCCTGTCTACCTACAGAGCTGCCTTTGTGAGCAGGAGCTCTGGGTGTAAAGAATACAAACGTGTAAGGTTTGCAGCTTTATCAATCAGTGAGGCCAAGCCAGGAAGGCAGAGGATGAATCACGCCTGTATTGCCCGAAAGTTGCTGCAATAACGTGAAACCCTGTGAAAGACATCCAATTAAATCTGTTTTCAGTTTCCCTTCCTAAATTGCCACAGACCACAGACAGTGATGTCCACGTATCCTCACTGGCTTGCTCGCCACCCTTGCAGACCAGCACAGGGGATCTCCAGGGTGTACACACATGCCAAGGAGGACGAGGCACGCACACACAGGGGTCAAGCCTGAGGCCTTACAGTTACCCCCAGAGTTGACTCGACTTTGTTCTTTAGCCAAGGTGAAGATCTCAAGATGAAATTCACGTCCTGACAGAGCAATGGATTGCTCTGCTTCCTCCCAGCTTCAGCAGTTAAAGAGTTCTTTAGACAGCAAAGCATAAAAATGCATATCTAATAATTGTCTAAATGCATTCAGTATTTAAACCCCAGGTGAGTTTCAAGGGCGACTGCAAACAGAGTACATAGAAGCAAATCCCTCTACCACCACTTCGACCTTCTTTACTCACTAACAGGTTCACTTCCCAGTTAAAGAGTGCAGTGAAGGCAGAGCTGTTCAGCATTCCCAACTCCCTGTGTGCATTTGGAGTGGCCAAAAATAAACCTTACAAACACCTAAGACTGGATCAGGCCCTGCCAGGGCAAGCACTGTGAATTCTGTGTGAATAGTCAGCCACAGCACAGGTCAGGCAAGTGTCTCTGCCCCAGGCACAAAAAAACCCGTGGTTATGGTCATGAGAGACAGGTCTCCAGGGGGTTAACGGGGAGGCTGAATGTGGAACTAGCTGAATATAGAGATACACAGACTAGATGAGCATCAATGTATAGCTGTGTGCACAGATGTACAGCTACACAGTCAAACAGCCTTTGCATGGCAGGTAACACCCCGTATTACACCTGGCCCTCACTCCAAGTGCTGCTAATTTCTGTCTCAGCATTGCAGTAAAAGCACTTGCTGAGTTTCACACTGACCCCTTGGTTACTTTTAGGGGTCAATGTTTCAGGATCCAGTGTCCACGTATTTCATCAGGCCAGTGGGCTTTGTTTCAAAGTTGACTGCATCGATACACAGTTTGCTTGAATGGTCCCCCACCATCAATCCCAATTTCTCACTACTGTCAAGAGGCCACCAACAGCAGCAGGATGGGAACACATGCAGCACGGCCATGCAAGGTCAGGCTAAGTGTCCCTCTAAAGCCTGTATCTCATTTCCAACCGAGGATGCCTGGCACAGGGCAAGAGTACAGGATCACTCGACAGTCCTATCTCCTAGGACAGAGCCATGGCATGTGCTATGAATAACTCACAGGCTTCTTGTGCCAGAAATGTCTTTGCATGTAACAGTTCTGTATCCATCTCTATATCCATCCAATGGTTACTACTCCAGAATTTATCCAGCTCATTTTTTTAATCCAAGCAAACTTCTAGTATTCATAACCGCACATGACAAAGCTCCAGAGCTGAAGCACATGCTGTGTGACAAACCTGCTCCAGTTCGTCTGCAAACCTGCCATTTCCTAGGTTCACTTGTTGTCCCGTAGGTCTTGGACTAGAAGAGTGATCAGCTTTTCCCTGTCCTCTTTCTCCGTGCAAGTCCTGACCCTACAGATCTCTTCCATGCTGTTCCTACCATCCCCTCTTCCCACACCCACATCCAGCAGCTCAGTCCTTGTACAGCCCCTTGTACAGGGGCTGTTTCAGACCTCTCACCTGTGCTTGCTTAGTTTGGACTCTGTTCCACCAGCATCACAAAACTCAGGAATATGGAAGCACAAGGCTGAATGAGAAGCATTTGCAAATCCAGCTTCTTCTAACTGATCAGCTGGTAGCAGCATAAAAATTACTAATAATGCCCATTTCAATTAAAATAAACAAACAAAAGAAAAAAATCAATTGCAGATATTCATCTGCATCTGGGAAATTCATCTTCAAAAGGTCTGTGCCAAAGCAAGGTCACAGAACCAGAACGGAAGGCAAATCCACTGTGCTGTGGGTCAGGCTAAGAAAGGGGGAGAGCACATTATATATCAAAGTTGGCACGTGATCAAGGAAAGCTGCTTAGTGAAATCTACAGACCCAAAGAGAGAAGGAAAAGCTTTGTCTAGAAGCCTGAGCACGTTCCTAAAACTGACAGGCATCCTAAATACATTTAGAGACTTGCACAGTCATTTCAAAGACAGACCATCCTTCCATTTAAACAGACAACTGAAGCTATTCCCATGTTGATTTCTTTTCTTCCAAAATTTCCATTTTACCAGCATTCCCATTTAAAATAAAGCTGGCTTTTTTCCCCCCAAGAAACATTCCAAAACAAAACAAAAACCAAAACAAAACAAAACCCCAACTTAATTCAACACTACCACACAAACAAACAGCATCTGCTTTTTCCAACACCACTGCTCCTCTCCAGCACAGTGTGTGCATGTTCCTACAGACACCCCCAGGAGGTAACAGACACCGGGGTTATTCCGCTGCAATCCGATCACCACATTCCGTGGTCAGACTCCAGCTGTTTTCCTCCATTTTTCAAAGCCCATCACTACAACAATTTTATTTACACTGCCTGCTACACAAAGTCCCAGGCAAGCCCCATGTACCTGAAGGGGTCTGTCCGTGCAGCTGTTCTGGCTGAGGCACAGGAATCCAGGTGGACACAGCAAAGAAACCGGGATCCTCAATGTGTTCTCCAGACAGGACGAGCCAGAGGAGCCAGAGGAGACAGCTCCTGGCTGTGCCTCTCCTTCCAGGAGGATTGCTGCTGGCACAGCAGGGAAAAGGCAGGAAGTCCAAGGAGAAGAGGAGCAATGGGGTTTCAGTCTCGTGGCTGCCAATAAAACCATCTAGCATGGATCAGACCCAACGAGTTACAAACAATATCCCAAACACCAGGCGTGAGCCAGCCCTTTAAAACAGGCCAGATGGAGGGGCTGAGGGCAGGCAAGGACGGGGAAGGTGGGACAGGCCTGTGGCCCTGCACTCTCGGGGAAAGCTGTCAAGGGCACAGCAACAGCCAAGCCTTGGCGGAGACCACCACCACCGTCCACCCTAAGAAAATACCTGAGAAATGAAACGAGGCCATCAGCACTGCCCAGGGCCCTCTCCTGCTTTCCCAGCCCTGGCTGCTGAGCTGGGAAACGCTGTAAGGCTTTGCAGACCTGCAGGCTGCCATAGCAGAAGCTGGGTCTGAGCAGTCCAGGCACCTCTGAGCACAAGCCTGGCAGGGAGCTGTGCAGGCACACCGCCCTTTGAGCCCTGCCCCGCAGGGAGCTGGCAGCACCGCCATTCCCACGCGCATCCCACCGTCCCTCTCGCTGCTCTCTGCCTTGCACAAGCTCTGCCTGAATGCTGGTAGAGGCTGATGCTGCTTCCAAGAGCCTGCACCAAATCACACAACTCCTCAACAGTTCCTCAGGGCTCTGGCTTCTGCTCGCAAGCAAACCCATCTGCCAGTTAGCTGCTGCCCAGGGAGCAGGCTTGCCTTACTCCACTGAGCCACTTCAAGGTGTTTTACCAGCACAAACTAACCCTAGTAAATTATTTCCTGTTGATCTGGCATCCTGAAGAGGCTCAGACAATTTCAGATAAGCCCTGTGCAACCCGGAGAGGAAGGGTAGGACCAGCCTATTCAGTGATGGCTCAGCATGACGGCAGCTCAGGTGAGACATCAAAGACAGCCCCGAGCTGTTGTCCCCTGCCTGTGAGAAACTGTCCTACTCCATCCCCACTGGGGATCTCACCAGGAACCACTTAATTGAATTAGCTGAGAAATACCAACAGAAACTGCCTGGTTTGGAAGAGGCCAGGCAGACGCCTAGACAGGAAATGGGAAGCTACATTGGGTTGGTATTTCATGCAAAGCCTTGTAGAGTGATGGTATTCAAGAGGCACAGCAGGAGTGCAAAGCTTCAGCTGGGACCCACTGAACTTGGAGAAGGTTCAGCTGCATACAGAGACAGAGGGTTTTAAGTACAGGTAATGAAAACATCCACCAGTGAAGTCCGAATGTATGTGAGCCAATCCCATGATCAAGAAAGCAGACCTGATATCCCTTTGAGCAACTGATTTTCTTGATTTTCAAAAAAACATGAAGGTCATGATGGAAATCAAACAAAAATCAGTTCCTACTTGAACAGCAGCATTAAAAACTTTCAAAGCAGCTTTACCCCGGGACCTGTGGTGCTGGGTAAAAGGTGTGGTGCCCTCATCTAGAAGAGAGAGGAAAAACAGGAAGCTCAAAAACCTCTTCTGATTTCTGTTAGTCCCCAGATCTGTAGTTGAAGTCCTTCAAATACAGGTTAAAAGATGACCCCCAACTGCAACATGCAAACAGTCACAAGCAACAGGCTGATCTTCAAGGTCCTTTTGTTGCAGCGGACAAAGGGCAAAATAGTAACAAGAACTCGGAAACCAACGCTCAGAATTCAAGCTAAAAAGATGTCACAGACACTTGAAAGATATGCAAGTCAACAGAAGAAGCAGTGACCCAGCCCTGTGTGCCGCCCTCCTCCTCCTGCTGGCACCAGCATCCCCCACAGCTGTTGGGTGATCCACGCTGGGAACCGACCCACATGAGCTCAGCAGAGAAAATGGCTCGTTCCAGCCCCAGCTCCTTCCCACATGGCTCCACAAATGCTTGTGCCAGCAGAAGGAAAGGGGAAGAAGCAGGAACAAACAGAGCAGCTGGAGCCAGATGACTGGACTGCTTCTCAAGGCAGTATAGTTTGAAGCGATTGTTGAAAACATGGCCAAAAACTCAGATTTGTAGCACTGTGGGAAGCCAACCATTATCCCAGGGAGGTGGCGGGTTCAGTGTCTCTAAATAATCTTCTGAGAAGTGCCTTCAGTGCAGGTGTTGAGTGCAGCAGGAATAAAACACTACTGTATCACCAGAGGCAGAGTGAATTTTTTGGTGGGGTCATTAGATGGGAAAACACCCAAACCACCCGCAGATTTCTCCAGAGCTGACAGCCAAGCCTCACGCACGGGCAGCTTCCACAGAGGGGCTCCCAAGGGAGGAGTTTCCCCTGCTCACCCATGGAGCACCCACAAGGAAGTAGGTGGAAGGGAGCCAAGCAGAGCAGGCTGGGCAGAGGGGCCTTTTCCACCTCCTCAGCACATGTGGCCCAGACGACAGAGGCAGGTCCGCAGCACCAGCCAAGCACACCCAGGGCCCACGCAGGGCCCGGGCCATGAGCGATCATCAACTCCACCTTCCAGAGCAAACCCAGCCCAGAGCCATCTACAACCTACTGAGATACCAGCAAGGGCAACGGCCTGCACGTAAACCCACCAACAACGAGGGGGGAGCAGTGGAAAAGCTTCTGGAGCACTTTGGCGTCTTCACCCTGTTTATGTTTCTCCCTGAACACACCCTGCGGCTTTGCCGCCACATCCAACAGCCACATTTCCAGCAGCCACATCCTAAAAGTCTGGTCACAGCCTGTCACTTACAGGCACAGCACGATGAGATACCTGCCAACAGCTCCAGTGATGGCACACCAAGCCCTGAGCAGCATTCCCATTCCTTGGGGAAGCCAGCAGAGTCAGCACTGCCTGGTCCTCCAAAGGAGTTGTTTCCACCCAGAGAGCCATTACCAGCCACCAGAGGAAGGCTCATCCATGCCAGCCTTGTTCCTGCACCCTGTTTGAAGGTAACCACCGCTGTCTGTTGGGTCAGTGGCGCCTGGGCTGAGCCAGCAGAGCCCTTTGCTCAGGGGTCCCCAGCAGCCTCAAAGCACAGTTGTCTCAGTGCTCTACCTGGGTCCGCACCTTCTTCAGGAACGAGTGATCACAGAAACTATTTCAGTGCACATTTAACTCATTTAAACAATTCAATGGGGCTTCAGAGGACCCTGTTCCAGGTTTATTTCCATCACTAGTAAAACAGATGCCCGGTTAAGTTCTGGCTGACCCACAAGTACCACCGGCACAGTCACTGCCTCAATTATACAGCAAGGTGAGAGTCACCAAAATGCTTTTGTCAGGGCAGCTATGGCCCCACATTAGGAAACAAAAGACAAACCGAACAAAGGTACTATTTTCATTGAAATTCTGCATTTTGAAGTTTTTTTCTACAGCTCTCACATTCATCACAAGTACTTGTAAGGGTTCAGGACACAAGGAAAGCTGGGAACACAGAGCCGGGATGACACTCAGGACAGAAGGAAACACTGGCTCTGGTTGATTTTGGAATAGCTGCTGCCTGTGCACCCACCTCGAGAGCAATTTTCTTGGTAAAGTAATGTCTCTTAGTTATTACAACATTGTTCATTTAGAAAATACAATATCAATAAACAATTGATGGAAAAGCAACTGCCAAAACCAGCAACCTCCCCTAAAAAGATCACAATAGGCCAAACCAAAAATTATGTTAGACCAAAAGCCACTCACCCTCTACAGAAAAGACTCTGGGTACTAAAAACAGCTAAGAATCACTGTTTGTTGTGCTAAATGAAAACGTTTCAATGGCAAAAGAGATCAAAACTGCCACAAATGACAACATTTCCTATGGAAAGTTACATAAAACCACGCTGAATAGCAACCTAAAAAAATCTTAGAGGAAATAACAATAACAAACGCTGGAGCCACCAGAAGACAGACTTTATATTCAGGAAGGATGGACGCCACAGAGCCGTTCAGAACAGCTTTCTTGGCACGTTCCTTTGAAACTTGGAGCATCCTCACTCCCCATCACACACCTGCTTTCTCCAGCACCACCACAGTTCACTTGTACACAGCTCACCTGGGTACAAGTGAGAGAATAAAAAATGCCCACAGCAGTGAGGCCCGGTGGACATCCTTCAAAGGACCAATTAACCAGCCAAGGACTCAGAGCAGAGCTGGTTTGGCTGGAGCTGCTGTTCCTCACCATTAGCTGATGTAGCCGGGGACACAGGAGAGCCACTCTGACGCTGTGATTTCTCCCCTGGCTCGTGCTTGACAGCCAGGCACACACCATCTCCTGCTGTGTCCAACTGGAAACAGCTGCAGGAAGAGCTTGTCTTGCTCTGCAGGTGTGGGCACACCTCTGCACATTCATTGCGTGCCCAGTACAACAACTCATTCATAATGCAGATAGAAGTAATCATAATTCTAACTTGGTTTAGCAAAAAAAAAAAATTAACATTCCAAGCGAGCCACACTTCTTCAGTCTGAGTGAATGGCACATTCTTGCTCACTGTTCTCCCTGAAATTACAGTCCCAGAACAGCCAGAGAAAAGGAAGGTACACTCACACTTTTTGGCAGAACAACTCACCATTTTCTACAGTTCACTTTAAGGCTTTGAATTTAAGCAACAGAGTAACAAACCTCCCATGTGCTGGTTGCTACAGGGAAGTAACTCCCGAAATACAGAAGGTGCATTTGTCAACCCAGGCGCCTGAGCCCTCCAGATTTTAAAATCCAAGCAGTTCTAACTTTCGCTGAGCCAAAGCCAAGTAAGTGCCAGAGCCGAAGGACTGTAAATGCAGCGTCCTGTGCAGCTTCAGGATGACCTCATGGGGATTGTTCCTTTTTAAAGGAAAGAAAACCTTCAAAGCAGGGATTGCTGCTGACCAGCAGAGCAAGGGGCTGGCTCTGAGCAGAGTGGAAACAGGAAGGGGAGGAGGCGGCAAAGGTAGGCTTTCCAGAAAAGGCAAGATCAGGCATGGCTTGCTATCTCTTCTCCCCCTGGGAAGGCTCTACCGTGCCAGGGAAGTATTGTGCAATGATACCTCAGACTTCACTGAGAAGAAATTACATTTCCTTTAATAAACACTGTGCTTTAGAGATGCTCTGATTACTAAGGCAAGGTCTGTTTGTTGCTGAAGGCCTCAGAATTTAAGAACGTATCCGCTGCTCAGGTCTGTATCGCCACAGTTCCAACATTTCTTTGGTAGGCAAAAAGGAGCTGTAATTATATTTGAAATAAATTGTTTACCTAGATAGTTGAAGAGTGCATCCAAAGGAAATTACAGCAAAAACAAGCCCTATGTCAAGCTGACATTTGCTGTCTGTGCAGCACGTAGAGCACACAAGCAACGAAACTGCACTCTTACAGCTTTAGGAGATTTGACAGCTAAGGTAAATGTGAAGAATAAGTTCTCTGTCTTCACCTAGTGGGAAACAGACACTGTTATTTAAAAGGATTGGACCATAGTTTGGATGATTTGGTCAAAAACTCAGCTGCTAATTTGCTCTTTGTGGCATCATCCCAACACACATTAAAAAAAAAAAAAATCCCACTTCCTCACTCCTACAGCAGCATGGACTGAAACAAGGATGAGAGGTGTGATCTGAAGCTTCGACCAGTCCTGGACAGCAGCAAGATGAGTAGGACCAAAAAAGGAGCAAACAGTCGGAAATCCCTGAAGTTCAAACTCACAAGGATATGACAATAGGCAATCTCGGCACGGACGCAATTTCCACTTCTCCCTGTGGAAACCTCACTTCCAGTGGCACAGACATTCTGCCTGTGAAAACAGAGAGGTTGGCAGGCAAGCCCTGCCCACCTCAGGGTCGCCCTGGAGGGAGGGTCTCCACGACTGTGCAAGCAGGCCTGGATGGTCTGGGCACACATCACACACCAAATTAGCTTGGGGTTCTTCAAGGACATGGAAACAGAGCTGCCAGCATGACCATGGGAAATGCTGCCAAACAGATCCATTCCCTTCCAAGGTTAAATTTTGCCTCTTGCCTGCCTAATCTCTTGGGACTAAGAGCTGCAGGGCTAAGACTGTCCCTTTTAAATGTTATTCTCTCAGAGGGGAGTTATTGAGGGCTAGTAGAGTAAGCAACGTGATGTCCATTCAGGTCCATTAGTTCTGAAGGAGGCAAAAAATAAACAAACAAAAAGAAAACAAAACAAAACAACCAACCACAAAGCTAAAGAAAAGACTACCACTGGGGAGAGAACTACCTGCACGACACTGGACACCAGGGCTTCCCCTCCTCTGAAGAAAGAAACCATCTTCATCCTACCTTCCAGCAGCACTGGGATGTTTTACCCACAACTCAGACACAAGCCCCATGAAATTCAGGCTGCAGCACCCACAGCATACACTGAGATATTGTCACACAGCAGAGAGGATGCAACACAGCTCCCTGAGCAGGCAGGCAACACATGCATTCCGTGGGTTCCTTAAAACTCCAACATGTACATACCCAGCAGCTGGGAGGCGACCTCACAGCAACCGTGTGAGATGTGCACATTTCATGTCCCTTTCCTTCCAACTAGATGATGATAAACGTTAAACTTGGAGTCCAGAACCTCTTCAGCTGAAAAGAAAGGAAACTAATCCACATCTGAGCACAGGGAAAATGTTAAGGAAGGAACCTATCCTTGAGTTTTAAGTATTTCTACTGAAATGGTTCATATACAGACGACAGGGTGGTGGCAACAGCAATTAACAGAAGTGTCATGTCAGGTCACAGTTAATGCTGGAACCTCTGAGAAAGGCGCATGGTCTCCACGGGGTGCCAAAGCCTCCAGAGATAGCTATGGAAGAAAGGCAGCAACCACAAGGAAAGAATCTTATCAAAGACTGTTCTGCTGGATAAAAGCTGCAGAGTGACAGACAAAGAAATGTCAGGATCTTCAGCTCACAGCCAGTCCTGCTTGGCAGGCACATCCCCAGCAACGTGGGGTTCACACAACACACGCTCTGCTCCACTCTTTGCTGGATACACTGAAGGGAAGAGGAAAACAAGCCGGTACTCCTGGTCACGTTGCCCATCTCAAGTCTTCAGCACTAACCCGGCTGTGTTTGCACTGCAGAGAGATCCAACGCACTGAAGAGAATCAAACCTTTACTAATTATGTCTGAGCATGAGGGCTCTGTGCCCAGAATAAACTGTCCTATCATGCCACACGCAGCAGACCCTGCCTCTTTCAGGGGAACATGTTGGGACTTGCTGGCTACTCTCCGGGGCTGGATTCCAGAGGAACAGGACTGATGACCCCAAAAGGAATTCCTATTCCTGCCTGGCGACCTCACGCAGCTGCAGTCCCCACCACGAAAGTGAAACGAGCTGTCTGCCAAGTCCAGTGACGAGGTGCTGGCCCTCTCTGAGGGACATAACTCCTGCCTGAGGTGACACATCAGGGCCACACGGTCTCAGCAGCAGGACACAGTGAGGACAAGCTTGTTGGAGAAGAGGTGTCTGCTGTGCTCTGCAGGCCAGCAGCACTCTCCGCATTCAAAGATCATCCCCCCAGCTGAAGCCTACCCAGCACAGAGCAAGACATTCCCGAGACCAGGGCCAGCCCATGGCTTTCCCCAGAACCTGAAAAGCCAGTTTGTAGGCAGATCTCTTGCAAGTGGATTGCTTAAAAAAAAAAAAAAAAAAAAAAAAAAAAAGCCAGACAGGGGAANNAAAAAAAAAAAAAAAGGCCTGTCATGGGAAGTCCCAGAGTAGAACTAGTTTTGTGGGAGTTGCTTTTACGCTGCACAGCATTAACCTCCTTTCATGGGAACGCACAGAAGCAGGAACAGCACAGACACACGTCCACATGCCAGAGCTGCTGCCTTCCTGGGAGCTCAGGACCAATGAGCACAGAGACCAGGACAAAGCTGGGGACCTGTTCCGAATCCACAGCACCTCTTGGAAGGCTGGCAGCATCCCAGCTCAGGAACGGCACAGGTCCTCCAAGAGCCTGCACACAGGCAGGGGAGACCTGGGCTGAGCAGCGGTAGCCATGAGGATTTAAGGACATGAGGGATGCAGCAGGAGGGAGGGATGATAGCTGTCATTAGAGCAAATGAGGGTTAAAAAAAAGGCAGACAAGCCCTTTCATAAAGTCCATTTAACAATCGAAGCTTGAAGGAAGTATCTGAAGTTCACCTCCTTCTTCCAACTGTATCAACCAATCTAACACGAGTCACCACCTCCTCCTGCAAAACCTGCACCACTGAGACGGAAGAGATGGAGAGCAACATCTTTCCACACACTGGAGTGGAAATCCAATTCTTCCAAGGGTCTGCTCCCCAGCTTGTCCCAAGTGGGCTGCTTTTATCCCCATGGTCACAGCACACATGCAGCTATTTGTCCTTGCTGCCCTATCAGCGTTACTGCAGTTAACACCCCGTGCTCCTTCCTTGTCCCATGCTTCATTCAGAAGCTTTGCTGCCTTGTCCCTTCCCGTTACGTGTGACTATTTTTTCCCTTTACTGCAGAATGCACTTTTCTTCCCAGAGGAAATTAGCAGGCATGGGGACAAAAACAGGAAGAAAGGAAACAACTTCCTGCTTGCTCCAAGACCCGGCTTGGAGACATCCCTGACCAGCACCGTGCACCCCACCACGAAGCCAGCCTGCAAGAGAAGCTGCAGCCACAGAACCGAGTCGCGCACTAGGACGAGCACCAGGCAAAACTCGTCTGTGCTGCCACTCGCCTCTCCTGAGTTACACTGGAGAAAAATACAGGGCAAAATATATACATGGGGCACTTCGGCACTGCAGGGATGCGTGTGGCAGGATGGGGGGAAGGACAAGTTGCTCTGTGAGGAGCCCAAAAGGACTTAGCACTGAGGGTGCAATCCTGCAAAAGCTCTGGTCTGGCTCGCGTCAGGCTGCCGTGATCCCCTTGCTTCGTGCCAGCAGTGCACAGTGTGAGAACTCAGTTCAGGGACTCGATCCAGCAGGAAAACTAACCTTTACATGTAAAAAGCCATCTATTTCCCACCAGATCATCTCCCAAAGTCGCTGCCAAACCACGGGTGCCAGCATCAGGGGAGGGACGGGTGGGAACGCGTGGAGATGGGGCGGACTGGGCTCAGCTGAAACAAGCCGCGAACGCGCACCTCCACCTACAGCCGAAAGCACCGAGATCACCAAGCTCCCAACATCCAAACACGAGGGTCGGGGGCGGCACCTGCCTCCGGCGACGCTCTTACCCCGCGGGCCGCCGAGGGCCGCTCCCTGCCCGGCGGAGCGGCGC
>VZTA01009283.1:276897-300390 GCA_013398855.1 Mohoua ochrocephala | reverse complement strand
CCTGCGGCCCCCGCCTTCCCCGCTGCCTCGGCGGTGGGCAGCGCCCTTTAGCCCCGCCGCTGGGCTGGGGTGGCGGGGTTGAGTGCCGGCTCCCGTTAGCACCGGCCCCGCGGGTGCTGGGAACGCTGCCGTGCCCGGGGGGAGCTGCGGCGATTCCCGTGCCGGGAGTCCCCTTGGCTGGGCACCGCTGAGCTGCCAAGCCCTGGCCCCGCTGCCCCCCACGGGAGCCTTTGCCACTAAGCCTCACACACACTGGGCGGCGATGCTCCCAGTCTCCTCACTCTTTCTTGCTGTTTCACTGTACTTTACCTTCTCCTCGCCCCTTTCCCCCACACTTAGCGCTGTGTTTCCCATCAAGTCTTCACACCTCCTCTTCCAGCCATGTGGTTAGCGTATCATCCCTCCTCTAAACTGTCTTTCCTCCCAGCTTAAACATTTTCCCCTTCTGGAGAGCATCCTCCCACCTCGATTGCTAAGCCGTCCTCGCCTTTGTCCTGGGATTGCTGCTGCAGATTTCTCCATCCGTCCTCCGAGGAGCATCAGTCAGCGTGTATTGCTCAAGCAGAGGTTTGCTGGAGCTCCAGCGAGGCCTGCAGGGTGCACATCCCTCTTGAGCAGGTCCCCCAATCCACAGCCCAGATGCTTTCAATGTTTGTAATAACTGGGGGGACGATGTTCCTTTACCATCTTACTGCATCTTCCCCGCCGACCTGCATGATCCAGACGAGCTGAGCTCATCGGCACCGCACCCAGCCCTGCGCGTGCCCACGGCAGCCACACGTCGAAGGCAGCCCCCAGAGAGCCCTGCTAACGATATCATGTCTCGTTAGCTAATGAGCAAACGCAGAGCAGCCCCAGCTAGTCCTGGCTGAGGTGGAGACCAAATCGCACGCAGAACTCTGACTGTCCGCAAAGCTTAACAGGCACAAATTATTTTCAGATGTTTCTACCACATAAACAAGGAAAAGAAGCATCCAGTAATGCACTCGCAGGGCCCTTCAGCATCTCCCGGGAGGAACGCTCTGGAGCTGGAGTGGGAATCTGACCCACCCCTGCTCGTTCTTTGCCTCCTGCCAATAGTATGTGCGTTTTGCAAGAAAAGCAAAGCTCTGTCACTGAAACGTGACTTCTTGCTCCTGTAGAACACTCTTGCAGACAGCGCTGCTAACCCCATCCCACAAATTCTCGTTCCCCAGTGCTTCCCTGCCCGGCTCCCAGACTCTGGATTCTTTTACTCAAGCTGCAGGAATCTGCAGAGCTGGATTAAATCTACCCTGTTGGTAAAGAATACACCTACCTTGCTGCCATCACCAGCCAGGGTGTTTCTCCTTCAGTGCACTGAGTCCTCCTAGCCTAAAATAGATGGAATAAGGTGACTTAAGGCCAGGTTCTGACTGCTCAAGCATGAGATGCTGAATGGCAGCAGTTCAGTGTTGAGGACCCACCATTCCTGGCCTGAAGCAGGTCATCCAGCCCAAAAACCTTGTTTGTTTTCTCCCTCTTCAGGGAATACTTCTATTTGAAATGTGGCCTCTGAGGACCAGCTGAAGGAGAGCTCTTTCCTGGTGCTTGTTTTGTTTAAGGAGAACGTGTGATTACATGAATTTGCTTCATTCTTCTCTGCTGGAAACTGGAATTTCCTACCTTCTTGAAACCCATGAGAAGCTGTGATCTTGCCACAAGACACGGTTAAAGACCCAATGAAATAGATATCCATCAGCATGTGAATGCAGCACTTTCACTGCTGCAGCTTGCTAAAACTGCTTCGAGGCCTGGTGAGCCACACACCTGCGTGCTTCCAGCCAGGCACTGCTGGGTCTGCACCAGCCAGGAGTGGTGCAGAATGGCCCTCAGGTACTGGACAGAATTGTTCAACACCTCATCTCCAGCTGCGTCCCCTCCTGCATGCACATTTTGCATGCAGCACTCCTTGGAGCACTGATCCTGTGTCATCAGGTGTTAAATTGGGGCTCCATTGAATATGGATTATAATCCAAGCAGGGAAATGGTGGTGTTGCAGCCTGTGTGCCTTGCCTGACAGTTTTGTGAGGACAGCTGGGATACACCAGGAGCACAGAGGTCTGTTTTTATCAGGATCACCGGTTCCCTAGACAGATGATTTGATTCTGACCTGCTTTGTTCAGCGTTTAGGCCAAGAAAGCATCCCAGTACCTGGCAAGCACAGCAGAGAGCATCAGACTGCATCCTTGACCGGGAAAAACAGAGCTCCCCTTGCCCTCTGGAAATACACGGGCTTTGCAGTGCCTCCTGTGCTGACATGAAGCAGCAGCACAGCCCTGGCAGCTGTCCTAGCAAACAGGGAAGAGGTCCAGAAAGGCCTGGGATTTCTTCTGGGGAGGAGTAATAACACAGAAACCCAAGCGAAGTCCCACGGAGTTTCAAACGCAGGTGGCCTGGCCAGGAGCCAGAGAGGGAACTGCCAGGAGGGAAAGGACGGGGATTCCCTTTGGGGAATGCCTTTCCAGGGCAGATGGCTGGACCTGCAGCCCCTTGTTGGGGAGCAAACCAGGTTCCTGGGTACCAGCAGCTGATCAGGTTTTCATCCCCAGCTGCACGCGTGTGTGGGATCCTGTGGATAGAAGTGGGGATGGTACAACGGGATCTGTTCACCAGAGCTGCTACAGAAATATCTCCCCCTCTTCCTCGCTACCCTGCAGCTCCTGGTGTGCAGCTGGCATCCAGCTTTCTGCCCCAGGGAGAGCAGTGAGGGCTGCTCTGAGCACCCAGCCTCAGCAGTGCCCTATCTCACACACCGTGGGAGTGTTGGTGTAAAATGCTTGGAGTGCAGATGCCCCCAGAGTGGATGCCACGCTGGGAATGGTGCTGCTGACCTGCAAAAAAAATATTGACGTTTTTTGGAGTGCAAATGAAATACCTTTCACTTTCCAAAAAAAAACCCAAAAACCCCAAATAACTTCTATTCACAAGCAGCTATTTCGCAACTTCAACTTCCTATAATCCACTCAATTTACATGAAGCTCAAAAACCTAAAACTGGGTGGAAGGTCATTTGAAGCCTCTGTCACCCTCAGGCAGCAGCAGACAGTGCAGACATTACTGTGTGGGATCACACCCATGGCAAGGAGGGACACACAGGTGACTTTGGTCTGGCAGTTCCATGCACCTGCTCAGGTGCTGGATGTGCTGTGGGCTGAGCTGGCAGCAGGCTTGCAGGGACTGGGGGTTTAAGCCCGTGGAAGAGGTTCAAAAATAAAGCCAAGCCCCACCATCCTTGCCTGTAGCTTATTCAGCCCAAATCAGGACAGATAATTCCCTTCACAGATTTCATCAACGAGTCCACCTGGGGCAGGAGACAAGCAGGGAAAGGAGCCAAAATGTTGATCTGGGAAGATAGTGGTACTCCAGACCACTCACAGCCACAGGAGCTGCTGCCCAGCAGAGCACAAAGAAATCACATCAAAACTCAAGCCCCTCATTTTCTGCCCAGACTAATTGCAATTGATCATTCCTGGCTCTAGCCACAGGGAATGTGTGTGCTTGCAGTGCCAGGAGGAGGTGGAGGAGTGGAAATGAAATACAACTAGGATGTCGTGGCTAGCTCTTACAGAAATATTTTTTTTTCAGTTGTATTTCACTCAGAAAATCCACTCAGATCAAAATGGCAATTTTCATTTTGGTTAACTCATTGGGGGAATTGACCAAAAAAGGGGAAAAAAAAGGAAAAGAGCATGTGTAAAGCAAGCTATGGTTTCCAAAATATTTAGGAAATGTCACTTAGCAAAATAGCTTCCTTCTCCCCAGTTTACTTCAACACAAAAAGGCGCTTTTAACGTACATATATATGTGTTTCATATGGAACGAATAAAAATGTCATGGAAGAAGTAAGATAAAACTCCCAAAATATCCCTTATGTAGCCTGAAAGACTCTTATCATTTTCCAATCCACTCTTGGCAAGAGATGAAATAATATTGCTTCAGAATTTCAAAACTGGGCAGATTTATTTCCAAGAGGCACACAAGGACTCTTATAAAGCAGTCAAATAGGGAGAGCAGTGGCCAAGGGTGTGATCAAACCTTCACTATTGGAATGCAGGCCTGGAAGAGCCTGAATCCAAATTGCACAAATTACCTTTTAGTTGTTGATCTGTAATTCTGGGGTGCCTGGGTTTTGAGCAGGGACTTTCATTTAAATGTCCAGCTTCTACTAACTGGGGGGGGGGTTGCCAGAAAGAAAAAATGAGCCCCAAGGAATGTGAGCTGGATATCATGGTGGCATTTGGAGTCTTTCTTTGTGTCCCCCCCTCAGGGCTGGGTATCAGCCACTGGTGTCACACTTGATTCCAGTATTAAGAGTCGCTCCTGTTGCTGAAGAAGAAGAGGAGCACGAGAGGTAGGAACACGCACATCAGCCTGCAGATGCCAAAGAATCCCCAAAAGCACAGTGACAGACTGTCAGGTGGAGCAGCAAGGTTTGGCAGCCTGCGGCCAGTAAGTGCATCCTCCAGGTTAGCCCAGGTGGCTTCTAACCTGCTGCAGGGGACAAGCCTTGAAGGAGAACATTCAAAATTGGCCATAAGGAGTGATCCAGTTCAGACAGAAGAACATTGCAGAAAGGACTCAAACTTGGCATTAGTCACAGCGAAGCTCACCATCTCCGAAATTCCTGTATTAACTAAAAGGGAATTGAATGCGGAAAAACAAACAAACAAACAAACAAAAAAACACAACCAAAACCTTCCAGTTCAGTTACTCATAAATGAACTTAAGGAGTTCATAAATGAGCTGAGGAATTTTTGTTTGTCTGTCAGCAATAAGCTACATTTTTGAAGAAAGAGCAGAGATATGCTATCTTGATGTAAAAATATGAACTCAGTAACTGGAGAAAAAATAATTCAGTTACTGACAACAAGCTTGTAAAGAATTTGCTCAGCTAAAATAACAGGGCTTTGTGTAAATCCAGCAAATCTTTACACAAATCTTTAAGAATAGTTTTGGCATAGGCAAGTAACAAAGAAGCTGAAATTTCAAAGTAAAATCAACTCTCTCTGAGAGTCAGTAACAGAGATCCTATCTACAGCAACAACTAATTTAACCATGTCAGCCTGCATTTAGTTAGACTTAAGGAACAATAATATTTGGTGTAAAAACTATTCCAAACAATCTAATTTCACGGGTTCTGATCTTTGTCAATCCCCCTGCGCTGCCAGGAAATGGCTCCTCTTCCCAGTCTGTCACTGCTTTGCTGGTTTGTTCCTTCTCCACTATTCCTGATTTTTCAGGTTGAAACAGGAGCCATGGAAGAGGAGGGGGTTACCAGCTTCCAAAAGTTTTATAAGCTCTGTCTCTGGCATGTCTGGAGTGTGGCCTTGCCGTTGGATTTCGAAGCCTCCAAGGACAGAGTCCCCACCACCTGTCTGAGTGCTGGGTCCTGTCCCAGGGCTGGGTCACTCTCACAGGGACGGCTCCCATCCCAACGTGCAGCCGGTTCCCCTGTCACTCCTGTGGCCTCCTGCCCTTGCAGGGCCCCTGGGTTTCAATCCCCTCCACCTCATCCTGCAGGGAGAGCAAAGCCGCCCTCTCAGCTCTCCTCCCCAGTGATCCCAGTGGCCCTTCCCCGGGCTCTCCAGCTCCTCTGCCTCTCCCCTGTACAGAGGATCCGACACAGGATGTCGTGGTGTGCACTGAAACTGAAACACTGGTGCTATGCAAACAGGAACAGAAGGATTATTTGTACTTTAACCCCATCAGCAGTGAGCCTACAAACATCTGTCAAACATGCTGAGCTGTAAAGGCTCCCTGTTTTCCAGCAGGACTTTCAGTGCAAGAACTAAGGAAGCTGTAGCTGACCTTAGGTAAGGAAGCGCTGGTGGAGCTGTCTCTGCTGTTCCAGACCTTCTGCAGGACATGGCAGAAAGAGGAAGCTGCCAGAAAAAATTTTAACAAATACTTTGTTTATGATTGTCATAAGATGCTGAACAAGGGGAAGGCAAGAAAGGAATGAAAGCCCAGAAGAAAGCAACCGTTAATCTTGACTCCCGCCCAAGCCTACCACATGTATTACATTTTATTACAAGCATTTCTTACAAAAAGTCCACACGTGGATCGAGTGATCCCAGCGGAGTGATATGGTTCAGCACTAGCCAACCTACTAATATCTGTCTTGCTTGGTTTTCCTTTTTCCTGGCATGGTGAAGTATTTTGAAATCATCTGTAGCTTCCTACTGCTTCAGGACTTACAAGGTCCCAAAGCCAGTCATTCAGAAGACTCCTAAGTCACCCTTTGGAAAACTTTTGACAAAGCTTTTCTCTTGGAGCCTCGGCTAAGGCAGACTGGCTGTCCCAGAGACCCATTCCCTCTGTCACTGGATGTGACAATTGCACCAGTGAATGTGGTCAAAGCTTCAGCTAGGCAGAAGGCAGGCAGCCAGCATCCTGAAGGGTTTGATAAAACAGAGTGTGTCTTCATTCCAAATTATGACAGAGGCCCTGGATTTCAAGTTGTTCACAAAGGAAAGATCTGTACGAAATATCTAAGCCTTTCCAGAAAAAAAAAAAACAAATCCCGCAAATGCTTGGACATGGTCCATTTTTTCATGTAATATACAGAAACTTCTCAAAAACTGGGTGGGGAATTGTTTCAGAAAAGGGCAAAACCTTCCAAACGGCTTGCTTCCAAAAGCCCTCTGAGCCCTGTGGAGGAGGTGGACAGATATTTTGCTGGAGTCCCAGTGGAATCACCTCAGGGCGCACGCGATCAGCCAGGAAAGGGCAGATCTGGAGTTTTGCTGCCCCAGTCCAATTTTTTCCCAGCCAGGCTGCAGCAGGAGGGACCAGCGGGTCATCGCTGGGCTCTGCAGCTTCCCTGGAGTGGGATCTCTCCTGTGCTCCGACATTGGCGGTTTGGATCGCAGCCTTCGGTGCCAGAAAGAGAAAGAAGCTGCTCACTGTCTCAGTCCTATTCTCCTCTGAATAAAGCCTTGCAGGAAAGGGAAGGGATCATTTCATTTCTTAAAGGGCAGCTGAATCCCCTCTAAATGGCCACATTCTTGTCCCTTTTGCAGAGTGCGGCTGGTGCCAAACTTGGTCACAAAGGCGTATTCACGGCTTTTTCCTTCCTACACATTCAGGAGTTGAAAGCCAGTTTGGTACAAACTCCCCAAAATGACTTATTCAGCAGCTGCTTGCCAGCTTCCTGTTTGCAGAGCGGGGGGCTGGAGCAGGGGCACGAGCCCCGACACCAGGCACGCTGCCCTGGGGACCCTGTGCCTCTGGTGCTCCCTGAGCCTGGCAGAGCATCAGCCAGTGCTGACTGGGCTCGGTTTGGGCAGAGACCCCATCACCAGACTGGCCTTTTCACCTCTGCTCTTGGTTTCACCACCAAATTTGCTTTTTCTTGAGGTCACTGGTCCCTGGGATATGTTCCAGCTCTAATGAGGATCTTTTCCCTAGTAAATAATTCCTCCTCTCACCAAGGGAATGGAGCAAATGCTCAGCCTCAAGCTACTGAGCACTGAGGGCAGCCAGCTCCTACCCTTGCCAACAGCCATGGAAGTGATTATCCTCCCTGGGATCAAGAGACTCAATGTCTTGTCTAAAAACCTACAGGAAGACATTGAGGGAACAGGGACAAAGCTGTCCTTCAGCTCATAGGTTCATTTATAGCAGGAGAATCAGAAAAACTGGACAAACCTTGCTCACCACAATGCCACCTTCATACTGGCAGTCACAGATCCTTCCTCGTAGCCTCTCAGCCCCATCATGCTTTGGAGAAGTGTAGGAAAGACCAGGATACAAGATTGTCCAGATGCTTTTTAACTGGGAGCTGAGCTCCCAGGACTGGTTTGGGGTGGCAGGGTGTCCCTGCTGGGCACGACCATGGGTTTGCCAAGGAGAAGGAAGCTCTGTGTGCAAGCTCACAGAAAAAAGAATGTCTGCTGCAAACGGGTCAGTGGTGACTCCTGGTTGCAGGGGGAGGTGGTCAGGATGTTTTCTCAAGGCTGGCTTTTGGTTCTGTGGTTTTTTCACCACCTGTGACTGCCAGCAGTACGGTTTCCCTTCTCAGCCTCCTACATGGCCTTTTGCTGGAAAATGCCCGTGTGGTGTCTGCAATCCCTGCAGCCACGCTCGCTGCTCAGCTCCCAGGGAGGAACCTCAAACTTCTTCATGTCCATGACATCTGCAGTACAACAACTTGCCTCGTGCAAGACACAGCCTTCCCAAGAGCAGGCCACAGCCCATGGGAGAGGATCGCTCTGCTGGTGGATAGAGTCGTATTTCTTCCACAGCTCCACCATCACTCCAACTCATGTGCTGTAACTGAGCTGGGTCCTCCTGCCCTTTCCCAGCAGGCTGGTGGTACAAGCCAGCAGGATTCCACTCCAGTGGCCCCACGCTCTTTCACAGGAGCACATGCCACGCTGGTAGCCAGGTAGGGGTTAGGCTCTGCTCCCAGACACCCAGCGACAGGATGAGAGGACACAGTCTGAAGTGACACTAGGGGAGGTTTAGGTTGGACATTAGAAGGAATTTCTTCACAGAAAAGATGATTAGACATCGCAATAGACTGCTCAGGTGGGTGGTGGAGTCACAATCCCTGGAGGTGTTTAAGGAAAGACTGGATGTGGCACTCGGAGCTCTGGGCTGGGTGACAAGGTGATGTTTGGTCATAGGTTGGACTCAGTGATCTCAGAGGTCTTTTCCAACCTAACTGATTCTGTGGTAGGCTCAGGATGTCTCAGCTGGAGCTATTTAATCAGCAACGTGCTGATAAGCCGACCACCAAAGCTGCCCACTGACGCTCATTAGTGGCAGGTCAGTGGTAAATGAGCTCAGATGTGGTTTCCTGGCAGCAAGGGGATCCTTTCTGCTCACTCAGAGTTTGTTCTTTCAGCAGTGGCTATTTGTACATGCCAGCAGTGTTCACACCTGACCCTGGCTGCAGACCATAAACATTGCCCTCCTGCAGCAGTGACAGTGGCAGAGGAGCCTGGGGCTGCCTGCACAGGGCTCCCCGTGCCAGTCACGGGAGTGGGACAGGCACCCGGCCACACAGCTGCATCCCCCTCTGCCGCGGTGTGCTCCTGAGTCAAGGGGCAGAAATGCCCCTGGCAGGAACAGCAAGTATTGCTGAGGGTGGATTAGGTCAGGAATGTGGAAGGATTTGACAGCTCAGACACCAGAGATGAGGACAGGGGTGCTGCAGGCAGAGAGCCAAGGCATGTTGGTACTCACATCTCCTGGATCAGGCCTCCTGCCCTGGCGGAGAGGAGCCGCTCCAGCCTCGTTAGTTTGGAAAGTGTGCATCCCTCCTTTCTGGAAATGGGCCTATCCCCACCATCATCCTTTCCGTGTGGTTGCCATGGAGAGAACAAATGTTTTTGTGCCTTTCCTGAGTTAAGTTTGGATCTAGCTGCAAGTGGAATTGATTAGCAAAAGGTGAGTTGATACATCGCTCGGCAGATCCGAGGGTAATGCTCCAAATCCCAGGTCTGCACACATCCTTTGGTCTCATGGCATCAGCCCCGCTGGCATTCCAACAGTAGCATGGCTGGGACACGTGGGAGGGATTGCAGGCTACTGGGACAGAGCTCTTTGATGGGACACGTCTCCAGCATAAGCTCTTCAGCCTTGGTGCTGAGCTGAGATTCACCTTCAGCATCTTAAGCACTGATCTTGTATAAACCACTGGCTGATATACACACTGTGCTGTTCACGGGGGCTGCTGCTTCTCCTTCCAAATGGACATTTCCAAGGACAAATCAGTGATCCCCAGAACGATCAAAACCAAACATTTTAAGAAACTCTTTCAGGAGAAGCATTTGAAAGACAGGAGAATGCCAGCACAGCACTCTGGACATGTCAGGGACCAGGGAAGATGGAGAGACCACGGCATCCAGTTCTGCTGACTCAGAGTCAGCCCTCACCAAGTCTAATATAATTTTGTTGCACATCATCACCCCCGAGGAGCCTCAGTAGGTGAGTGGTGTTGCAAGTGAGGCCAGTTTTTCACGGTATGTGCTGTATTCTTACAGCTACTGATTCAGCTAAAAGCATGTTCTGCCCTGGGGCTGGGCAATTACAAATTTAGAAGCTCTAGTTCTAGGTCCATAAATATCTCTGTGGTAACCTTTCTCATTGCATCTGGGAAGAGCCCAAACAGGAAATCTCAGGTAGAAATGGGAAATGAAACCTCATCATTTGAGTCATCAATCATATGGTAAAGTTAGGAGAGGAGTTAGCCTGGGTACAAAGGAGCTTGTCCCTGGCAGGACTTCTAGAAATAGAAGCAGCAATTTCTTCTGGTTTCCTGGAAATCTTGTATCTGAACTTGCTCTTAATTTTCCTGCTGGAAAAGGACTAAAATCTGACCTACTTTTGAGCAAAAGAGCCATTGGGATCAGAGTCCCGAATAGGCCTGGGCATAGATGCTTCCTTCGTGCCCACTGAGGCTGGTTGTTTGGTGCAATGAGATAATGCTTCTCTGGAAGGATTTCAAACAAAGAGATTCTGTAATCAAGGCTTCAAATAAAATTATCTGCCTTGTTGTTCAGGGCTAAAGAGTCCATCTTAATATTGAAAGGCAGTTGTGTTTTCTGTCTCGAGCTTGAGTCTTGTCATAAATTAAAAAAAAAAAAAAGCCTGACCCTGGTAACCAAACCGCTGAGGAGCCACTGCTCAAAGTGAAGTCAGACTCTGAAATCAGCCCTCACAAACAGTTGGTTTTGTGGCCTTTTGAAAATAACTCTTTTCAGATGTGCAATTGGGAATTTGCCAGGCCGCTCTAGATATTTCCCCAGAGGTCCAGATGGTACAAAAAGACATGGAAAATAAGATATGTCATTCTTAAATAAGATTAGTGACACTCTGCCTTGCTGTAAAGTACTCTCATTGTATCAGTGTGGGTTTGGGGTGCGTGACCCGAAGCTCTGCAGCCCTTTGCAAAGAGAGGGTGTCGTGAGGGAGTGGAGCAGGGTTCCACGAACACACCCCAAGCAGCCCAGTCTCACTGGAGGAGATGAGAAGCATCTTCCACACCAGCACAGTGATTTTTTTTTAATTTTTTTTTTAGCTGTAACATTCAAAATACTGCTAGAATGAAAATCCAATCAGCCTCGGAGCACCCAGCGAGCCCCTGCCTCAGCCTCCCAAGGGTGATCCTCAGAACTGCCCTGGAACAAAATGCTTGAAATCTGCTGTTTTCTTTGGGTGAGAAATTCCAAAGAAGGGGGTTTGGAAAAAGTTGCCATTCCACTTCACAATGAGGACCAGATTTTCAAGAATTCCTACTGAAAGAAAATTCCAACACATTTGGAAACTAATTTTGGAAAACAGAAATATTTCCATCCGTTTGGGGGAGGGAGGCACTGAGTGTCCCACACAGAGTATAATCCCCAGCACAGCTCTGAGCTCCGGGGTGTCACTCTGGAGGACAGGGGGTCCTGGCCAGCTGAGGACACTTCTCAGTGCCCCGGGAAGCACAGGGAGGAGATGTTCAAACAACTTCCCAGTAACTTGGTAGCATCTGCCTCGCATTTTTGTTTGTGTATCTGGTTTCAGTCTTGAACGAAAAAATGAAACAAGACCGAGCCCTGGAGAGCACTTGCTCAGTGTGTCTGGGCAAAGCCATGGTAAGCCCGACTTGGCAGGCTTTGAGAGGGAAAGCTAAGCCACTCCCCAGCCTCTTCATCCTCTCCAACAGAATGTTCCCAGTGCCCCTAAGGACATGGATGTGGGATTTAGCAGGACTTCAGGAGCCACCTGTGGATCAGGGGGCTGCCCAGCAGAGCCAGCAGCTCATCCAGACCTCTTAGACTTCATCACCTGCACCAGAGTTCCCCAGAGCACAGCCCATGACTGCTCTTTGGAAATCCTGGGAAGATCTGGACCATTCTCCAGCTGCCAGAGTGGCAGAGCCGAGGGCCTGACTCATCTCCCTCTGGATGGAGCTGGGGTGGAGCTGGGGTGGAGCTGGGGTGGTGGGCAGCCTAAAGGCCGTTGCTGGCCCTCAGCCCCCGTGCCCCACTGCAGACACAGGAATGTTTCATGGGATAATGATAGCGCAGTGGAATCTGACTGCCCGCCGGACCGCTGCGTGCCGCTGCTTGCAAAATACTATTTCTGGCACCATCACCATCCCAAACCCCAGACCATAATGCTACAGCCACAGTCTGCCCAATTCCCAGAAATTCCAGCAATGGATGAGGCAGGGGATTTTTCTCACACACCCACGCAGGAACTTGGGAAAGGAAAAGCTAAATGCAAATGCAGAAGCTGTTGGTGATGGTCACCTAAGTCCTACCTAAGCATCCAGCTTGGAGAAGCTGCTGTCTCCTGGGATATGAAATGCTCCCAGGGCTTTTCTCAGTAATTTTCTCCTGAGGTCTCTGACTGCAGCCTCTCCTCATCCAGGTTGATCCCCTGTCACTGACTGAAATGTTCCTGCCATGTTGTGAGGAGAACAACTCATTGTGCAGTTGAAGAATCTGAGTTTCTCCAGGGATTATTCTAATTAGGCACCAGCTATTTTTACCCCATATCGTATGTTGGAAATACAACTTTAAAACCACACTGGAGCAGCCAAGTTAAATACTGTAATAACCCTGAAAATAGGGTTAGCGACTTTAATGGCTAACAACAACATTTCCAGCAATAACTCCGAAGTGGAGCGAATAACTGCCATGCTTCTTGGCACAAGCTGGACTCTGGGAGAGTCAGGGATCAACCTGCAACCCTTGACAGGAGCTCACGGCTACTCGAGTCCATCAGCAGAAGCTCTGTCATAACCACTGCAAATGATGGGTGGCTGAAGTGGCTCAGATAAACAGTGTCAAATCCTAGAAACAAATTACATTTACAACAGCTTCTGTATTCATGACTATCACTACAGCAGGTCTCATAAATTTTCCAGCAAACCAGCGATTATGGCTAATGGGAAGGAGGCCAGTGGCTTAGTGCCCAGAGTAGCTTGGGAATCCTGGGCTCCCTCACAGCTCATGCTGGGACCAGAGCAGGAAGAAGCAGCACCGAGTCCTGCCCACAGTGCCGTGGTGCTGGGCAGCTCAGCGAGCCTGGGAAAGCCATGGGCCTGCAACCATCCACCACCACTGGGCTTCATCCTGGTTTACTTTTCCTAGGCCACACAGAGAGCTCCTGTACCAGGACCCTGCTGCCTAGGCTACATCCTCATGCTCAGAAACAGGTTTGGCAAAAGCTCTGGGGAAAAGAAAAATCCCTTCTTCTTCCCAAAATATCAAACATGCTCTACAGTGGGCTAGTCTGGCAAATCTCCAATTACATGGGCACAGGTTTGGAAAGACTGGGGTTAAACTTAGCTCCAAATGTACGTAGAGTTTACATCTTATTTTACAGCTGCAGGACGCCTGCTCAGTTTAAGTCTCAAAGCCCGTTTGCTGCCCTGCACCCTGTCCCTTTTCAGGTGGGGGTCTGATGGTCCCCAGGGGGCACAGAGGTGCCCTGTCTCTGCAGCCAGCTGAGTGATGGCACCACACCAGCTGAAGGCCTGTGCCCAGTTTGGGATGTTGAATGAATTTTCCAGACAGATCATCGGGTACGTGCCCATTCTGCTTCCCCAGGGCCACCCAGGACAGCTCCCTGGCACTGGGGATCAATTGCACCCAGGTTTCCAGAGCTGCTTGGGCAGAGAGGCTCCTTGAGAAAGCCCCTGGGACGCTCAGCTGCAAAAGCTCACAGCAGACAGCTTCCAGGACCCAATGCATTTCACAAAGGTTAAACTTGTTTTACCTTGAGCACAGCTCTACACGGAAAACTGGGAATTGAAAAAATATATTGTCCAGACAAGCGACCCTCACTTGGGCAAGGTAACATCCTCCTGTGCTGCCCATTTTCCAAACACCTTAGAAAATACCTGCTGGCTAATGCAAGAGCACCCCTGGAAAGCCCCCAGCCCTGGCCTGCTGTGTGCACAGCTCATAGGGGGTCTCAGATATAAGAGATTTTCCTGAACATATCACAGTGTGGATGGACCAAGCAATTTTGACAGCACTGGGATGGTTAAAGACAAAGTTTTGAGCTTTGGAGGTTTATTTGTTTTGCTCAGTTTTCTGTGGTCTGCAATGCCACTTTAGCACCCGTCTTGAACTTTGGGAAGACCCATCCCACAGACACCAGCTGAGTAAAATGTTGCTCAGCAGTTTCTTTAATCCCCCAGGGTTTTGATTACTGTAGCCCACTATGCCAGTGGCTCATTCGTTTCTCACTGTGGAATATCTCCATATGCCAGGTTCGTGGCTGCAATCCACATCACTGGTTCCACCCCTCTCTGCTGGCGTCCTCCTCTTTCCCCAGAGCTCTGAAACTCCCTGCAGTCCCTAAAACAGTTTAACCTTTTTCCATTTTTAGAGGCCAGTCAGGCTCAAAATCCATTGTGGATTCCAGCAGCAGAGACCCAGGTGCCAAAGTAAGAGGATGAAGGGAGCCCCTGGGAGCACCTCACTGTGCCGTGGGCAGGAGACCACGGGAGCAGGCTGGCACGGGAGCTCAGCTTCTCTTGTTCCCATCCACACTGAATCCTGGGTATATACATTATCCCAAAATAGTGGGATCAGCCACGTGGATGGACTTCTCTTGGGAAAGGGCAGACAAACAGCACGCTGTAGGGTGACAGGGCAGGACAGAGGAGTTACTCACAGAAGCATTTCCTTTCTCATGATCACTCCATTTATCTCTGATTAGAACAGGGTTTTTTTAAACTTCAGTCAGTCAGCCTGGGAAAATAGGATGGCAGTTCCTCTAACTGTCCAGCAAACTGCTTGTGGAAAGCGTTTGTGAGAGCTCAGCTAAACCACAGAAATTGCTCCAGACAGGCAGCACTGACTCCAAAAATATGTTATACAACACTTACCTTCTAAACATCTTAGTCAAAAAACCTAAACTGAATTCCAATAGGAGCTGGCTTGTAATGAATTTGGTGTTGATGCCAGTGTGAGGTGTGTAAATAGCGTGTGGCAATAACACCTCAGCTGTTTGGCTGTAGTCACTGCAGCAAATACATCGGGCTATTGTGCTTCCCTCACAAACCTGTCATCACACGCACCACCCCAGCTGCCAAAGCCTCTGCCTTTTTTTTTCCTCCCCAGATGTTTCAATCTCCAGTTTGAAGCTGACATCTGGAGAAGTGATGTTGCAGAAATGCTACACATCAGCAGACCAAATATGGGATACGCTATGGAAATGAAAATGTAGTGACAGAACAAAATTAATGGGCACCCAGATGCAAGTCAATAAGTGATATAGTGCCTGTCAGGAGCTTCCTAATGGAAAAACAGGCAAGAAACTTTGTTGTACTGAAATGCCTCCCAGGAGGGATGTGACATCTGCCCAGTCACAGTTTCTGGAAAAAAGGCACACTCTGCAGTCTGAGTCCCCCAAGTCACTCAACATTTCCAGTGCCCCTCTCTGCTCCTCACTCCCACGTGCTTGTTAAGTCGCCCTGGTCCTCTCCCATCTTTTCATCCTTTGCAGCCATTTCTGCCAAGAGAAAAGGACATCTGAAATACCTCCTCCATGGTGTCTTGGGGCCTTAGCCATCTCAGGAGATGAGACTGCAGGCAGGGGACATGGTTTACTGTCCAGAAAGATGGAGAGGAAAGTAAAACAAATGGGCAGTTTTAATTTTTTTTTTTCCCACTGTAGACATGCTGAGGAATTCTCCAGCAGTTCAAACCAAAAAAGAAAACCTCAAACCCCAGCTCTGGTCATTTTATTTACACAAGGAGGAATGCAGGAATTCTGACTTACTCCAAAGTATCTTTGGTCACCCTGTATCACTACAAATTTGTTAAGAGTAGAACTAACCCACAATCCCACTAAAGACACGACTGCAAGTTTTAATTCAAATAACTACTGCAGCCCATAAATGTAGCAAGACACAGCTCCTGCTGCACTTTCAGAAACACATCAGCAGAGAGAAAACAGGTAAGTAGGAAAAAGCCATGAACTAGGCAAGTGTGATAAATTTTCAGGAAGCAGGAAGAAATAAATTGGGAGTTTAGTTCTTCTGAAAGTAATTCCTATTTTTTCAGTGAATATTTATATTGGCTCTGTGTTCCTATCTTTCCAGTCAAAATTCTGTTTCTCACCACGTGATGCTGTATTTTAACATGAGGCCAAAAGGGATTCATATTCCAACTAAAGCAACATGGATGTGCACACTGTACACACGATTTGCCTTCAGTGAGGCTGCCCGGAAAAAGGCAAGAAAGTTTCAGATCACTGCAAGCAGATGTGGTGTCGATGTCAACCAGCTCCTAGACCAGAAAGGGAAACCAAGCTCTGATGGGCAGCAATCCACAGAAGGGAAAAGGGATTCCCGCTTGGAAAGAGAGCACAGTTTATATCCCTTATGGGAATTTACATATTCTGCTATGGGAATAAAACCTGCTTCTGATGCTTACATGTCCTCTTTGGCCACCCCTGACAGTGGAAGGACAAGGAGATGGAGCAGAAGCAGATTCAGCAGTGCTGGTTAAACCAGCTGCTTCGTGTGTGTCAAGACCTTTGGTTAGAGTAGATATGCCCTAGGGAATTGCTGATTTCAGTATAATCACCCCAAACTGCACAGGAATGCCAGGAGAGGCTGCCTTAGCCACAGCATTGCTTGGCAGAGAAGGTGTCTTGAATTTAATCCTGGTAACCCAGACAAGGCCATCTGAAAGTCGGTTGCAGAGAAGCTTGGACGTCCCAGAAGAGCTGGAGCCCAGTCACCATCTTTGCCCAATTTCAGGAGCCGTTGCTCAACAGAGATGATTCCTTAGGCACTTGATTTACCTCCAAAGCCTGCTACAAACCACTTACACAGAGATCAGGCTTATACTGCCAAGAAGCATTCCTGGTTACTTTGGAGGAATTAGTACCTCAAAGAGAGTAAGATCCCTTAGCAAAGGGACTCATTTTTCATTATCAGTTACATTTATACTGGGGATTTCCCAACATAGTTTTATTGGTAAGGATATGATTTTTTTATTATTATTATTATTATTATTTATTTTTTAAATTCCTAAAGTAAAAGGAAAACACAGCTTTGGTCTGTTGCAAAGCTGCAACACAGACCCGTCCTGGACTGAAGCAGCGGGTGAGGATGGAGATGTTAAAAATGAGTGAGCGCTGCAGAAAGCATTAGTGATTTACATGCAAAAGCAAACTTTACCTATATTGTATTTATGTCCCCAGACCGTTTTTTTTTTCCCCTGGGAATATGTGAGTTCCCATCTCTTCAAAAGGAGGAGTTTGTTTTCAGTGGCAGTTCTTGGAACTGGAACACGAAGTCTGATGCCAACTGAAAAATTGATATGCAGAGGGTGCACCCTGCTGCTTTCCAGTTACTTGAATTCTTACCCTGGAGCTCTGGCTGCCTGTGCTTTTCTGGGAAGCACATAATCACATCAAACCTCAGGGATTTGTTTGAAGACAGATTTGAGGGTTCAAGAACCCTTTTGTTCAAATGGGGCCTCAGACAGAAACTGGAGATCCTTCATGTTTAAGTTGCTCTTTGAGCAATGGAACAAAGTACAGTTTCCTAGGCTCCTCTGTCCCATTTCCTTTCCCTTCCTTTCCACAATAACCTCTGTCTCCTCTTGCTTTCCTGAGAACCTGGTGATGCTGACAGCTCCTCTGTCTCCAGCCCCCCCACACCATCTACCTCCTGTGTCCCACAGGCTGCATGCACTGGCTGGCCAGTGCTGATCACCCAGAACACTTCAAACAGTGTAGGCAACTGCTGAGCACATTCTTGTTTCTCTTTGGAAGGAGGGAAGGAGGGGGGAAAGACCTTTTCCCTCCATCCAGAAACTAGGTTTTATTATAGAACCTACAGGAATTCAGCCTGCAGATTTAAAAGAGAAGGAGATAGACAAGGTGAGTGTGCAAATTCTCTTACCCTGAGAAATAAGGTTAACAGGGAAATGTAGCAGCAATTTTAGTTACAACAAGTAAACTTGAAATGTTTACCCCCCAAGAGAAGGGGTCTCTGTCTCTAGCTCTGGCTTGTGAGCTTAGATGAGCTTGTCTCTTGCAGCACTTCAATTTTTCTTTTAACTTCAGAGAACAAACAGGACAGAGTTACAAATTACTCCAACTATAATTAACTTGCAGTGAATGCAGAGCTAATCTTTGCGTTGCCAGCACGGATACAGGCAGGAAAGCCTTTCTCAGATCAGGTCCCGTGTGCCAACAGTTCTGGTCAATGATTATCCCTCGCAAAAAACCTGTGACATACTCCCTCCAGTCACCTGTTTACATCCTGAATGGTCTCAAGTTCTGCTATTTCAAGCTTAACTCTTGTGACCTTACTCAATGATATTCAATCCAAGTCTCTTCGCCATATCCTGCAGGGCAAACAACTTCAGGTCAGTTTTAGTAACCAGTGCTATGTCATGCCTGTGGTCAGTGACTCTAAGTATGCCCACGCCCATATGTTTCCTAAATTTGGATGTCTGTGATAGCAAACACCAGGGGCTGGGTGGGCAGTCCTGTTTCACCAAAGAAGAATTTGGGGCATTTTCGCTCTTTGAACATTTTCTTTCCCCTTCTGAGCATTTCCTGGATGAATTCAGATTTACTAGAAGATATCAGCTAAGCAGGATGAGCAAACCAATTGTGACTCCTGCAAAACATCTCTAAGAGGTGGATGAGTCAGATAACAGATCCACAGAGCAGAAGATATCCACCCCCTACAGCAGCCAACTGTCAAAGCTCACAGACAGTATGAAAACAGGTCAAGTATGGAGTATTATTTCTCCTAAATACTCCACCAGACCCAGTGGTTTGTGGCTCAGGGACTTCCTGAAGCCGAGATGCTGTGTCTGTGCGTAATAGCCTGGACAGACTTTTCTTCCTGATATTTCTTCAATAGGTTCTTGAACCCAAACATTTGAGTACTCCCAGTGTCCTGTGGAAATAAGCTCCTCAGTCTATGTGTGAATTGTCCCTTTCTTTTTGGTCCTGGCACTTTCTAGGCCACTTTCTTTCCTTTTCAGTCTTTGCTCACCCTCCATGCCAAGTTTTGTAATGAACCTCTAAGACAGAGAGTGAGCAAGTCCCACTCACCACTTAACTTCTGGTCTCCTTTGGAAAATGCTCTGACGTTTTCTCCCAGGGGAGCCAGCAAGTATGTGACCAATTTTTATCCCAGTACACTCATACGCATAAGCATCACTTTTGAAAGTTCCTTCCCAGCAGCATTTCTGTATTGCAAAAGCTACAGGATTACTCCAGTAAAAACACATGATCATCATCAGCACAACTGCATCCCAATTTGCACAATTTTTCATCTGTTATGAGACACTGAGCTTATCGGAACTGCTGCTATCTGCTGGCATGCTGACATTGCACAGGATGCAGAAAAATGGTGATTCCTCAGTGTATCGCCCTGACCTCAGCTTTGCACCCCATTTATGCCTGTTTCTGCTCTTACTGCCCCAGGCCATACATGTCAAAGGTGAGGTGTTGCTCAGTCCAGAGTGCACGGACACGGCAGCAGCAGCACAGGGAAGGAATGTTAACCTCCTCCAGTTCAGGGAGCAGTTTGAAGCACAGCTCTGCATGTTACTGTACTGGTACAGAGGAGAGGAAGCTGTTCTGAAGGAGAGAGGTTGGGGGCAAGGAGCCAGAGGAATTTCTTTAATTGGCTTTTTCCCTGCATCCAGCACATTCTGAGCACTCTCAGCAGAGGGGCAGAGCTGGAGATGGCTAACAGCTCTCAGGCTTGCAATGCTCTGACTGGACAGACAGATGCATATTTCTCCACAAATCCCTCAACACTCCCATGTACACCCTTTCTCTGTTTTGACTGATTTATAAGCATGCTTGCAGCAGGACTCCTCTTGATCTAGAAAATACGGAATGACCTGTCTTTAACCCCTTCAGAAAAGGAAACTGCCATGTTTAAAAAAGCTTGGCTGATTGTTGCTGCAGCTCCATCTCATACTTCCTCAACTCCTGCTAGTTCAGCTGAGCCTTTGGTCTCACTCTCCAGCTTCCCATTGCTCCTGTGCAGCTGGGAGAGGCTCCCAGGCATGGCTGTCGTTACGGTACCACCAAAACCAGTTTCACCAGGGATACCATGTAAGCTGTCAGTCCTACAGATGCAGGGCACAGAGCCCAGCAGCCCAGCAGCCCAGCAGTTTGCCCTGCTCGCTTGGGTTTTGGCTTTTTTTTTTTTTTTTAAATTGGTTTGGGTTGGAAGGAACCTTACAGCCCATCTAGTTCCACCCCCTGCCATAGGCAGGGACACCTTCCACTGTCCCAGGTTGCTCCAAGCCCCGTCCAACCTGGCTT
Source organism: Mohoua ochrocephala (assembly GCA_013398855.1). NCBI lineage: Eukaryota > Metazoa > Chordata > Aves > Passeriformes > Acanthizidae > Mohoua > Mohoua ochrocephala. The sequence continues at coordinate 280,096 of VZTA01009283.1, read as the reverse complement.
TGGACACTTCCAGGGACAGAGCAACCACAGCTTCTCTGGGCAACCTGTGCCAGGGCCTCATCACCCTCACAGGGAAGAATTTCTTCCTAATATCTAATCCATTTGTTTCTCTGCACTGAGCAATCCTGTGAAGCCAACCATTTCTGTCTTGTCAGAGAACAAAAATGTCTTTCACACAAAACAAGCAAACAAATAAGACTCAGTTCAATCCATTAATATGTTACTAAATAGGACTTGCCTGCCCTCTCTGGTCCAGAGCTGAGGCTCCCAGAAGCTGTGCTGCTTTACTGGGTTTTCCCATTGCTTGCAGTGCACTTGCAAGGATTCCTTGCACCCTGAATGCAAAGCAGGTGGACCGGTACCCACCATGGATATCCCCCACGTTAGGATAAAACGCCCACATCTGCTGACATAACAAATTGAATGGGCTTGGTTCACAGAACTGGGCATTTGATCTGTGGCTCAGCTTGGGTGTGGGAGATACCAAAGTAGCTACGAGCGCCTCTCCCTGCTAGCAGCGGGTTTGTTCTGGTACTAATTGGAGGGCTGTGTGTACCTGAGACGTTGGTTGGAAATAGCTCTGGACAAGACACACTGGCAGTTGAGGATAAGTAGGAAGCGGCAGCCAAGACTGGATGTCAGGAGAGGCCAGGAGGGGATGTCATAAAAACCCTGTGCTGTTTGGAGCGTTTTCATCCACGGGAATTCTTCAGTAGTTGGCTCATGAAGTGCTGCAGCTGTCCCGTGCTGCTGGCAAGAGCAGCGCGGCCATGTGAAGTGTCCAGGCGATGGCCAGCGGGGAATTCCGTGTCTCTTCCTAACGGGACAGAGGAGGCTTTCAGCAGACACCGCTGAAGCTTCATTTGGCACCTTACAAAGAGAAAACTTGAAAATCTGCCCCTACTGCTTTGTCCTGCTTCCATGCTGCTCTGCTGTCCTGGCTGTAAAAGGATGATAAGTCAGGACTCTGCACAGCCTGGGAGCTGTAGGGAACCACTCTGAAAACAGTTTTTGCTCCAAGAAAAGCCTGGTGCACTGTATGCAGCCATTGTGCCACAGACCCCAGGGTCTCCGCCAGCCAGATTTTCTAACCGCAGATTCCAAGTCATTCCTCTCACATTAAAAAGTTTTTGCCCCACAGGGAGGGGAACTTTAATCTTCTCAAACAGATCTGCTTTTACAGGAGGCTATTTTAGGCGTTGATTCTGTAACAGTGAAGTTATTGGACAAATGAAGAACATGGCATATGCTGTGGCTTGGAGCAATTTGCATTCCTCAGGTGCTAAAAGCTTTAAATACTTCCTTTGGGCATGAAATAGATCTGCTGTCAAAGAAGCCAGCATTCCTGAGAGTGCCTGTCCCACAGACTCTCACAGGGGAAGAGTCTGCAGAGCTGAACTAGTCTGACCCCAGGAAATCCTTCCCACAGCTCTCATTCTTGCTCAGTTTCTCCTTCAAGTTTCATAATTTGCTGAAAGATCAGTTTGATGTTTGGTTATCTTCCTTTTCACGCACTTTCTTGGTCTTCCTCTTTTATATTAATACCACATTAAAAGCTGGGATGTGAACCATGCGAGTCAGGAAGTCCAACATGCTCTTTCAGAGACACTCAGTCAACATTGCTAATAATTTTTAAAAACTTGTTGTCTTTGCTAATACACAAACGGCTCGTTTCAGACTGGAGCTAAACACATCTGTGCAGCCAGCAGGTAACATCCCTCCAGAGATTCCTCACTCTTGTGAGCTTATTTTTGTCTATTTTAACTAAAGAATCATACAGAGATCTCCAGTATCAATACCTTTAAGATTTATTCATGTTTCCTTCCCTTTTTTTTTTTTTTACACCATTGCAATAGCAGTGCTATCACGCTTTACAATGATTGAAGGGCTTTTCATTGCATTCTTGAAGTTGCTTTGGGTTCCAAAGTACATCAGCTGTTTTTTTCATGGTCAAAAAGAATGAAAATTGTGTAACAGACTCTGTGTTTGCACTATTCATGGTTTGTCTGTGTATTTTTTTACACTTTCCTATTAAACTGGAATAGTAAAACTAGGAAATTCTGGGCTCAGTTCATGGTTTACAGGAATGTCAGAGTTTTTCATCTGCCCCACTCACATTTGAGCATGACTCCATGCTCAAATGGACTGGACTGCTGGTCCCTATTTCTGCCTCCATACGAACCTTTAGCTACTCATACTCCTGGCTGCACCTCCAAAGCTGTCAATGTCCCCTAAAATTATACTCATTAATTTATCCTTCTCCCTTCCAAATTCACAAAAGGGCTAGAGAGTAAATGCCTATTCTCTCCATCACCGGGTCCTAGCTGGTGCTATCCTGGTATGAGTATTTTATTACACAAATGGGAATAAATCCACATGGATTCATCAGACTTCCCCTCGTACCCTTTGTGCAAACACTTGTTTATAAATCAACGGCCCCAACTGCACGTCCCTAGAATGTTGTGAGGAAAAATCATATTTTGACCCCATTTTGACCATATGCTCCATCTGGATAAAAGCTGAAGCCAAGAATTTTTTCTGCAGGCCAGATACTTGTTATTTGGGGAACTGAGGGAGTAATTAATGTAGCTCTCTATAAAGCCCGCTGGTGACCATGCATGTTCATTGGAATGTATGTTCATGCCTTTTTGGAGTAGAATCACAAAATCATTTGGGTTGGAAGGGACCTTAAAGATCACTCAATTCCACCACCTGCCACGGGCAGGGACACCTCCCATGATCCCAGGTTGCTCCGAGTCCTGCCCAACCTGGCCTTGGACACTTCCAGGGATCCAGGGGCAGCCACGGCTTCTCTGGGCAACCTGTGCCAGGGCCTCACCTCTCTCCCACGGAAGAATTCCTTCCCAATATCCCCTCTGACAGTTTGAAGCCATTCCCCCTAGTCCTGTCACTCCAGGCCCTTATCCAAAGTCTCTCTCCAGTTCTCTTGAAGGCCTTTTAGCCACTGGAAGGGGCTCTAAGGTCTCCGCGCGCCTTCTCTAACCAGGCTGAACACCCCCAACTCTCTCAGCCTTTGTACTGATGAATTACTAACATGAAAGAGCGAGAAGTGGATGCTGAAAACCAGCGAGAGTTCAAACGCTGTTTTACAGAGGGTCTGTACAACAACACCCACGACGAGACACCACCGAGGAAGAAGAATCTATAGCTCGGGGCCGCTGCGAACCCCGAGCTAGCG
>VZTA01009283.1:266542-276630 GCA_013398855.1 Mohoua ochrocephala | reverse complement strand
GGGCGGGCGGAGGAGGGAGCTTGGATTCCTGGGGCTCGGCCGCGGCCACGGCGCCGGCAGCGCCCGAATGGGCCCGGTCGGCCTTGCCCAGCACTGCCAGGCACGCCCCCCGATGCAGCCCTGGATTCTGCTCCAAATCACGAGTGTCCTCAGCCAAAACGGAGCGTAATTCTGCTGTGAAGGCCTTTTTTTTGGTTTCTCGTCATTGCTCGTTGTTACCTTCTTTGTTCTTTACAGAAGGAGGAGTTAAGTTTCATCCCAAAAAGGCTCAAGATGCCCGGTAGGGAGTAGGAGCGAGGACTTGAATTGCAAGGAAATGAGATCCCCAGCACTCAGTAAGGTGAATCAAAGCATCCCTTTTGGCATATTTTTGAGGTATTAGGATTGCACGTACTGTCAGAATCTCTCTGTGGAGAAATTGACTCTATGGTTATACTGGCTCATGCCTACACTCTTTTCAAGGCTTTTTTTCCCTGCTTCTCACAGTGTTGTCCAGAAAAACGATACATTATTAACTTACTTCTGGTTACTAATAGGATAGACTAGACAGGAAAGGCAGAGAGACATCATTCATTCTGAGAACTCGCTGAAGGATCTGCCTTAAAATGTCTGTTTAAGAAGTTACGGAACAAAAAGACAGGAATAACAGGTAGCAATAAGTTGCCAAACTGGCAGAAACAGGCAGGAATAAACTACCAAACCAGATGTGGCCCCCAAGGACAGTGTTGCTAATGATGGTTTCAGCAGCAAATGTGTTACTAATTTTTAAGGAGAGTTCTAGGGGAAATCTGAGGACTGCAGACCTGGAAGTTTGACCACCAACAAGTGAATTAATAGAAAATGTAGCAAAGTAGGATTATTGGACAGCTGCATAAATATCATGGGGGGGAAATCAATGTGGCCTAAAAGTCGTGCCTTAAAAAAATGCTGGAATTTTCTGCAGGTCTAAATAAGCGTGTTGAGAGGTCTGGCTCGCAGTCTGTACTCAGATTTCAGGAAGGTTTTAAACAGGATCTCTCACCTGAGCAGCTCTTGACATAATAAGGGAGTTTCCCAGTCATAAATACACAGTTATTGCAAAGATAGGAAAGAGGATGTGAGTAAATGGGCAGCTCTCCTGGTGGCTGGAGGTCACTGTTGGGGTTGCTGCAGGGATGGTTTGTAGATGACATGGAAAATCGGTGTTTCCAGCTGGCTTTGCCTTATTTGAGGTGTTAAAGAAGAGGGCTGAGGGTGATGAAGTGCAGGTGTAAACTGATTCATATGGGTGGGGAGCAGTGCAAATTCCCCACACAAAATGAGTGAGTTTTTGGAGCAGTAATAACTAATTCTGTGCAGTTTTCTTCCTTGGTAAAGTCTCCCTTTGGCTAATCTTACAGAGGTTCAGGGAAGACTGTGCCTGGGTCAGAAGATTCCAGTCTAGAGACGTGGAGGATGTGTGGAGGAGCACTGTGTGCTTATTCTGTTCTTCCGCAGGCTCCTGCTCTTGACCTGGGGTGGAGAGAAGGATACAGGGAGAGGTATCCTTTGGTCTGACCCAGCATTGACCCTCTTAAAATCTGTACAACTGGGAATTGGTTTGAGGAATTGTTTCTCCAGACATGGCAGTGTTTTTACGTACTCTTCTTCATTGTTCTGTCAGAAAAATAGATGTGCCTGAGGAAGGTTTTGTGGGTATCTGGACCTAGGAGCCAAAAGTACATGCAAATTGCTGGTGGGATTTGGTTTTTTTGCCTCCTTGTCATGAAAACTCGTTAAATACCTCAGGAAATGCCTGCAAATGCAGTCTTGTTAGAAAGATTAAAGAAGCCTCTCTAGACTCTGTTGTGCCTTGACTACAGGGTATCTCTGCTGCTGAGCTGAATTTTACACAGATTTGCAGTGTCTTTCCAATTCTGGCTTGCAGGCTCCTGAACCACTTGCCTGAGATTAGCCCGGCAGCCTTGAACACTCCAGGCACTTGTGCTGATGATTCAGCTCTTGATCTTCCTTTTCTGAACTTCCATACCTTTTTTTTTTTTTGTGTTTCCCAGATGTGCTTAACAACTTGCAGTTAATTTGATTACAACAGGATTAGTAAAAAGTGATTAAACCCACGGCTCATTATTTGAGGCCCAGGAGTAGAATTTGTTTATTATACAAGCAAGAAAATCTAGCTAGAAATGAAGAGTTGCGGAATTTGTCTGTAGACTTACAGAAGAGGTTGTGTCTCTTGCTTCCCAAATACACAGGGCTCGGATCCGTGGTATGTGTTGCCTTTTAGAGTGTGGTTTTCGTAGGCAGGAAAAGATCTGTATTTACAAGCAACATCCTTTCCAGAAAGTGTAGATAGGCTTGGAGGCATAGAGCTTTGTGTTTCAGATCTTGCTATGAACAAGCAGGGAGACAGAGGGTAGAATGTTGGGGTTTTTTCTGGGTTTCTAAGCTGATGTTGCAGCCCCTCGTTCTGCACTCACGTTTCTGTATGTGACCCATTTCTCCTGGCTAGAAGGCAGTTTCCTGCTGCTGTTTCTAGTGAAGATGCTGAGATGTGTCAAGGATCAGCCCATAGCAATGAAGTTACAAGTGCCCTGAGGCTGCTGCTGTAACATGTCAATAAGAGCACTTGCAGCTTTTAGTAATTATTTAATTGGAAGTGCAGTAGGTGCCAGGCAGCTCAGATCCTGTTTCTGATGTCGCATTCCATAAGAGCACAAATTACCAAATGAGTTAATGCTCCACTCGAGTCAGCCATGTTTGCAGCGTGTCTTTATGTGTGGCTGATGAGCTGGAAGTTCCAGTTAATACTGTCAGAGAAGTCTGGAGGTATTGTCTTCAGTAGGAAGTACTGCCTTGGCTGAGTGTTTCAGAGGGTCAGTCTGAAACGGTGAAGTGTTCCTCCTCTGGCCCTTCCTTCCTGCAGCACTTTCTCCTGGACAGGACTCATTTGCCAAGGCCACCAGACAGTTTTGTCTGAGGCAAGCAGGTGAATTCTGACAAATTTTTTAAGAATTCCCACCAGCTGAAAGCCACAGTTCAGAGCAGAGTACCTGGCATGGAGCTGGTGATTCTATGGCAAGTCTCTGACATCACTGAGTTATTGCAATAAAGAATAAGGTGTTTAGAAAAAAATCCTACCTCTCTGCCAGTCATGCCAATGTGATTTTATTTTTTTTCCCTGCCTATTTTTATATGTTTGTGTCTGGATTCTTCTGAAGTGAAACATGACACTCTTGGGGAACTGGCACTAGTGATTCAGTTTATAGCAATGCTGAATTTGTTTCACTGTTGTGAAAAGAAACTGTTGCTGGTGGAACTTTCATTGTGAGACTCATCAGACCAAGATAAAGATTAGTTTTGATGTTGAAATTTTTTGTAGTAATTTTTAAATGCTGATGATCTGGTGAAAAATGAGTGGCAACAGCTAATTACTTATGTATATAATTCCTTGCAGGTTCAGCTGTGTATAGGATTCTTTCTCCATTTCTAAATCTTGGAAATCTATGCTGTTGGACCCTTTCATCTACATGTGGTTCAATTTTAGAACTGGTGTCTTTGCATTCTCTCGTAAAAGTCCTTTTTTGAGGATGACACTTTCCAAATTTGGTGCCAATGGGGGCATTTTAAAAGTTTGGTTTCAGCTTTCTGTGTATTCAGTAGAGGAAAAGTGCATTCCCCGCTGAATAACAAAGGCTAAAGAGCATCTCCAGCACTGCCCATCTGGGAGATGGGACCAACAGAAAACTGCAAATTATTCTGGAGTTTGATCTAATGGTGCACTCTTGGTATCACATTTCCATCGTATCTCCTGAATCTCTTGGCCTACTTCAAAGTACTTTATACAGTGAATAAATGCTTGTGCCTGTTCAACAGGTGTAAGGACTGCAGCCCCGAAAAGGAAACACCAACTTTTCGGAGCTCACATTACTCTGTGACTTACTAAGTGGTGACAAACCAGAAGAACAATTGCACCTGATGTAATTGCCTCAGGTCCATACTGTTGGCTGTTCAGCAGTAGGTTGTATCTTTGTGATAGGTTGAATCATTTTGGGGAGATCCTAACACAAACGTTTCTACAGCACGATAAACAAGTTTGTGACTGTGAACAGGGCATCTCTAAACTTCCTGTGGAGGTTTAGATTCTGATCCAGTTACATTACCTTTGAAAATGATTGATACACAACTGTGGGCTTTCTGAGGCAGCATAATTTTTGAAGTGGTTGTCTTCTGGTTTTTCTGTCTACTTAAAAGATTATGTTAGTTTTAGGTAAAAAGTACATAGTACTGGTTCATCTTTGCTTTCAATTTCTGAATTTTCTAACCTAACAGCAAACTTATTTTCAATGCTTAGTGGAGCAGAGTCGCTTTTATCTGCAGTCCTTAAAAGATGAATACTCCAACTGCTGTTTTCTGTTTGCTCATCAGTAGAGCCCAATATTTGCCCAGCCTGGTGCAAACACAGCTGAATCTGTCACCCGCTGCTGCAGTTTGCATAGGTTGTCCATGTAGTCGTAGCTTTCAGATTCATTGTTGTGGAGAGATGTGTAAAAGCAGAAGTTTGTGGAAATGAGTTGCTTTTAAATAAGCTTTATAATCCTAATTATACTTATATCCATTTTCTAGAACTATGCCAAGAAAAAGAAAGCTGTTGTCTCAACTGAGTGCTCTTCAAAGCAACACCGGCTTCCCTCAGATCGATGCCTTGGAGAAGCTGAGCACTACACCTGGAGCAGATCCTTCTCCAAAAAGCAGCAAATATTTTGTGGTAGAGAAAAAAAATTCTCCTCAGCTACAAGCAGATTTTTTCAACCAGCCCTGTGTTAGTTTGGCCAAGTCCTTTCTGGGACAGGTAAGACATGAGCGCTGAGATTCTTGTACTGGAGCATGTGCTAGCTCATAACTTAGTGTAAAAGGACGAAATTCTTTTTTTGCCATTCGACTCCCGGGCTTGGCTATTTTAGGAATATAGCTCTCATTCCTTCTCTTGCTAAGTGCAGTGGAATTTAAAGACTAGTAGCCAAATCTATTCTAGATGAAGTCACGGGAGTAATTTTTCAGGTTTACTCTGTCACATTTTAAATTGGGTTTTTTTTGTGGAGTTTTCCTCCCTTTTTTCTGTTTACTAAAATGTGCTTTGCTGCTTGTGGTTTGAAGGCTGTTTCAGGCCCTTTATCTTCCTTTCAGCAATTGTTTTACTTGTTTTTGGTTCTTGCTTAGCCCAGTGGAAAGTAATGCTCTGCAGTCAGCAACATCTTCTCTGCCTCCATTTTACCGTCTTGTTATGCTAAGGATAGCACAGTCCCACAGTTAAGCTCTCTTCCCCCCAAATATTGCTATTCCTGTCTTTTGTTTCTGAGTTTCCAAGTCATTACTTGTTCGTGTGAGGACTTCTCCCTTAGCCCATCGCATAAACTTTGAGGAGTCTTTGGACCTTGTTGAAAGCCTTTGGAAGTCAGAGTGGTGGAGATTCACTCTTCTGCTTAGTGAGTCCTTCAGAAAACTCTCTGGCTGTTTCCAGGAGAGAGAGGTCCCTCAGTGTTTCCCCTATAAAAAGTTCCAGTCTGGGACCTTCGAAACGCAACTGCAGAATGTGTGTTCAGTTTCACTGCTATGGCCTTATCTTCTCTGCGTCTTTTTTATACCTTTATTGTCTGCAGGGTGAGCAGACTTTCTGGGTTCTCATGGCTTTAGATAACTTCAGGACTTTGTTCCACAAACTGTTGGTTTTGGCCCGTTTTTCTGCATCCAGCAGTTTTTTATTTTCTAAGGATATCTTGCTTGTAATTGACACCTTTGCTCTGCTTTTTAGTCCTGCTGGGTTTCTTTCTGGTCTGCTTTCACTTCTCTGTGATACTCCATATGTGTTGCTATCTTTACAGACATCCTGTTAGAGGCTTGTCTTTCAAGCCTTAACCTTTGGCTGCTTCTAAAGTTCTTCCCAACAAGCTTCCCCACTTTACGTAGTTTCCTCTTTTTGCTGGTAGGCAGGACTCTGATAGATTATTTTTGGACTTTAATGCTTGTGAAAAGACACTGAACTTTATCCTTCATGGTCATGATACAAAGTTGTTTTTCAGGAATAAGTCTTTGGAAAAGACTTTGTGTTTTGCTCCAGATCTGAGAACCGAGTCTTTTCTCATGAGATTCCTGAGTCCTCTCTCTGCACAAAATTTGATGGGGTCTAAGAAAACATTGCACATGTCCCGGTCTAGCTGAGGATACCTGAAGTCTCCCATTACTGATACATTTTTGTTGTCTTAATGGCTCCCTCACCCTTATGCATTTAGTTACTCTGGGCAGGTGATATTTGAGTCCCAATTCTGTATTTTTCCTATTTAGGCCTAGTATTACAAACCAGGTGATTCCTGTCTTAATTTTACATTTTCTTTAAAGTAACCCCCAGTCTCCCATGACTCAGCCTATTCTCTCAGAAAGGTAATTTAGTGTTTCCTTCATTGTCTTCATTCTACCAAATTTTGGAGGCATCTGGTATATTAATCTTGCTTACCTTCATGATATCTGAGTTCTTGGAAGCAAAAATGATACATGCAGCAAATGGCCTCTCAGAGGGAACTGCCATGACATCAAGATACATCCTCAACGAGAAAAATTACTTTTATGAAATGGCTTACTGTGAGGTGTTGGGAATTATCACCAATTTTAAACTTTTTTATTCAACAGAATATTTGGTGTGTCTGAAGACAGGGAAATGCCTGGATGCTTTTAAACCCATGACCTAACCATTGCATTTCATCATGCTGAGGGAGAAATGTGGCCACGTGGGTCTGGTTTTGGGGTGTTCACAGGCACTTGCTGAACACCAGTGCTTTTTTTTCATAAAAAATAATAAACAGGTTATTTTCAACAGTTTGACAAGTGCTGCAGGGAAACCGTGGTGTACCAGAGCTGCAATTTTGGAAACCAACTCCTGGAGCATCCATACTGGATCAGATCAATATCTGCATTAGCAATCCAGCACAAACATCTGTTAGGAATTAAGCTTTGTTATCTGAAGGTCATTTTTGAAGGGCTGGATAATTAAAGTGTTATAATTAAACTGATAGCTGGTACCCAAACGGGACTGTGCTGCAGTATTTCATACACATTCAGTAAAACACAAAGTTTAGAAATCAGGTCAAACCACAAATTCCTTTGTACAAAGTTTAGTGGCTGTTTTATTTTTAAAGAGAATCTTTTGACTGTCATGTTTTGTTTCCCCTGCATCTGCTTTGTTTTATTTAAGGAGGTACCAGCAGCAAGGAACACACTGTAATAACAAGGATCTGTTGTTGTGTGCCTGAAGCCAATTCCCAGTTCTCCTGCACTGCCCTTCTCTGTGGTGCAGAAAATACTGAATTAGCATTGATGCTCTCTCTAGAGCTGATTATCTCTGTGATTTGGGACTGGGACTTGTTTGAAACATCTCTAGGGAGAGAAACTGTCTAATCATAGCAGTTATTTAATTGTGCCACTGTCATATTTCTTCTGATCTAAAGATTATACATTCATGATGCTTCAAGGTTAATATCAGCGGTGATTTTTGCCTTAAACCTGATGGATTGGAGTGGAGAATACAGAAAATAACCGCAAAAGCAACTCTGTGGGCTTTAGTATATGCAGGATCATAAATTGGTTCTTTTTAATACTGCCTCGTCTAGACACTCCAATGCACCAGGCATTTTGTGGGGTGAGTGACAGGTACTCCTTGTACCTGGCTGTGGTCTGGGCAGTGGAAGCTGAAAAAGTTGGTTTTAGCTTACAGACTGCTAACTGGAGAGGATTTCGTACCATCAGGTCCTTTCTTTCCAACTTCTCTGTTTCCACAGCTCTCGCTGTGGTTATTTTGTACTGAGGGCTGGTAACTGATGCACTCTGACCTCTCTTTCAGATTTTGGTTCGCAAACTTCCTGATGGCAGAGAGCTCTGGGGCAGGATTGTTGAAACAGAAGCTTATCTGGGTGGGGAAGATGAAGCTTCCCACTCGAAAGGTGGGAAGCAAACACAACGAAACGCAGCAATGTTCATGAAACCAGGAACTCTGTACGTGTATCAGATCTACGGGATTTATTTCTGCATGAATGTTTCCAGCCAAGGTAAGCTGAGGCTGAAAGAGATGGAATGCCAGCAGGATGGGGCTGACATTTCAGGCTACAGCAGTGCTGCAGTCCCTTGTGAGCTCTCTGTGGGTTCCCTGATGTCAGTGACTTGCTGTCATGATCATCCCTTGGGACCTGGGCTTTGCCCCTGTGACCAGGGTGTACCTGTGGACAGGCAGCACAGCAGGCAGGGCCCATCTCCAGCTGCCCAGTTTGTCCCAGCTCTGAGCTGTGGGAGCTGTTCAGGCACACAAAGATTGAGAAATGAGGGAAAATCTGGATAGGATGGAGGTTTCAGTTTTGATGACCTGGGCTGCTGCCTCAGTCATGTGATTCAGTGAACCTTGTTCCTCAAAAGTGGTGATATAGAGAAGAATTCGGAGTCAGTAATGACAGCCTAAATCTTGGTGTCTGTTGCTGTGGCAGGAAACTCCTGTGTCTCCTACCTTTCTCTTCAGAGGCTGAATGAAACGTTGGGGAAAACAAAAAGTCTGAGATGTCCTAAGCTTAAGCAAGGAGTCAGTAGGAGCATTTTAGCTGTTTAGGTGTATCTAAAAGCCAAAAAATCCCACCCAAATAATGATACTCAGATTGTTACAGAATCTTCAATCTTCTTTTATTATTCTCAAGAAAAAATAAACAAGCTCTAATTAAATTATTCTGGAATTTACTGAAACTGTCCTTCCACGTTTCAAGACTCTTAACAAGCAAATGTTATTGAAAACTTCCTTTTTTTCCTTTCCTGTAAGAATGACAGTATTTGCCTTGCAATGAAGCTGTTGTTTAATTAGACACCTTGAAATGGCTGCAAGCGTTTCCTAGGTAACTACTCACTCTGTTAGAAAAAATCTCAAACCCAATTTACTTTCTTCTTCACCATTTCCAAGATAAAGGTTAAAAAACTTGTGTATTCCTAAGTGGAAAGCAAATGTAACTGTGACCATTAATCCTCGGGTTTTGGCCTTTGGACAGAAGCCAAGCAGAAACACAGTGCCAGGTTATAGTGTGGGGGAAGAGCCTGACTTTCCAACTGGGGGTCTGGAGTCTGGTGGATGAACACATGTGAACTTCATTACATTGGCTCTGCCAAATCTGTTCAGATAATGAAAGCACATGGTTCATTTGTCAGGATGGGATTCTTGGTGTTTGAAATATTAGGAATAATACTTTTTATTTAAAAAAAAAAAAAAGATGTTTAGCCTTTGAATTCTAGAAAGATTTCTTTGAAATACACACTTTGGGAAATTTTTTCCTTATCTACCTGTGTCTAGTTTTGTAGCAAACCAGTTAAAGAGCTCCCTGTGGTGATGGAATTAATTGGATTTTTTGTTACAAACTCCCTCCCCATCATCCTGTCGCACATGCAGTGACACCAGGCAGGGCTGTCACTCCCAGCTTTGTCAGAGCACTGCGGTCGATACCATGGCTGTGCATGTTGTGCATTGCTGATGCAGCTACACAAACAGGAGCTGCTCCTTCTGTGTATTTGCCCACGTGCAGAAGTGTTGAAAGAAAGAATTTGGGGAGGAATCACACCCAAGATGTTTTTCTCCAGTTAGAGGGAGAACGAGTTGTTTAATTGTCCTGTTGTTTAGTCTGAGGGAAGGATTGAGGGAGTCATCTTCGTGGTGGCACCTGGGCAAAAGGCAAAAAGCATTTCATTCTCTGGATATGGGATAGATCTTGGGCAGTGAAAAAACACGAAGAAACCTTGGCAAAAAAAAAACCCCTGTATCTTGTGGCATAGCCTGGTCCTCCTTCATAGCACAGACCACGCTCTGAAGGCAAACAGCTCCAAGAGACAAGCGTATCCTCTGAAGGAGTGGCAGCTGTGACTCTTCAGGGATCACTTGTTTAGATACACAACCTCATAGCCTCTAACTCCAGGTGGAATAAACCTTCTCTGTTTATTGGTTTATGCTGGAGTTCAGGCTCCAGGATCACTCAGGGATAGGAAGAGCATGTCACCCACAGCCCTGTATACATAAAACCATAATGAGATGGGGGGGGGGG
>VZTA01009283.1:219552-266496 GCA_013398855.1 Mohoua ochrocephala | reverse complement strand
AGTACTTTTTGTCAGTGAGGAAGGGGAAATCTTTGTGCACATCACTGAGATAAAGCTACATCAAGGGGAATTTTACTGTGAGAGGTCTTCCCATCACTGAGTGAAATACTGCAACTGCTTGAAGCCACGGCAGGCATCACTACATTTGGAGAAATCATGGATGGTAGAGGAGAAGAGCTTATAGAAAAAATATAGCCAAAGTCTTTTAGCGTGCATGAATCCTACAGTATTTCCTGAGCAGCACAATAATCTTAGTACTAAGAGCTTTCCCTAGAGTTAAGAGAGATGTGGGGCTTCTCTCGCCTCAGGAAGAGGATAAATGCCAGTCATGCTTCTCTTTGACTTAGCTGTGATCTGTTTCTCTGAAATTTGCCAAGGTCTGTATTTTGCTGCCAGATCTGAAAGAATAGCTTGTAAAATCAAGAGCCTAGTGATGCTCAGCCCAGGGTCAAACTGCAGGGACTTCTCCCTAACTTTCAGATCCTGGACTAGGATTTCGAAGGAAGTGTTCGGGAGCACTGAGTCAGGCGGGTGAATGGAGGAGAAAATTCTCTTCTCTCCAGTGGCCAAGAGCTGTTTCCAAGCCTGGGAGCTGGAGCTGTTTCAGGGAAGGAGCAGGAAGCTGCACCGTGGGGGTATGGGACTCCACTGTCATGTTATGATTTCTAGCTGCTCAGGGAGCGAATTGGCCTCCGCAGTGTTGTTAGATTCCCAGCTTTTAGCCCTGAATGCTGCTCATTATTTGGAGTGACTCTTATCAAGGGAGATAAATACTCAGCATCCCCAGCTCACCCTGCTGCTGCGGTGTGTCCATGTTGGGCAGATGCTGAACCCAGATGACCCTTGAAAGTGAACTGCTGCAGGCTGGGAGGGGGAGGAAGCCAGGCTGAAGCACTCTGGAGTTGAGCCAAAGGGATTCAGCTACTCTTTGGGAATTAAAATTAAATTTCTAATGTGGAAGTATGCTCAGGAGGACCCAGGAGTGTGAGGGGAATAAGGCAGTAGCTCATCATGGCATCCCTGCACTCTTGTCCTGCCTGCTGTCTCCACCTCTTCCCAAGGCTGCTTTCTGGGTAGAGTGTGGTGTGTGTTGCACGCAGCTAGAAAGAACCTGGAAACTTCCAGCTGGAAATGCAGAAAGAGTAGCCAGAGACAGAAATTCCCAGTACCCCCTGGCTGGGCTCTGTGATGCTCTGGGAGCACCTGCAGTTTTCCAAGTGCTCATCTCTCTTCATGTGAACTCCCATGGACTCGGTTCATTTCAAGCGTGACCACAATTTCCACTTGCATTTGAGATGGATGAAAGCAAGAAGTGTAATTAGTGATTGCTCAGAATCCCACAGTTGTTCCTGGCAAGGGAGGCAGCAACACGATGTGAAGGATGTTTCTCGGTGCATCAATAAAAAGCAGAATTAGGACATGGAACGTGTTCTTAAAAATCTGAAATGACCTTTGAGCTCTAAATCACTGTTAGGCCAGGGAAGCGGCTTTTGGCTGCCAGATTAGCATCAATCCCCCTCCTTGGAGAAGGGAGTGTCTAGGAACAGATTGCTGACAGCTGTTGGAATTCAGGCTGTTGACTTCACCGAGCTGTAGTGGGGGCAGGAGGTGCTCCGAGAAGGTTCAGGGCAGCAGGCACACCTCAGAGAGCCAGGAACCAGGACCTCACTGGGAGCCCAGAGGGGTAATTTAGTGTGGGATTTGTACAAAATATGAGAGGGATTCTGTTTTGGGAAATCACAGGTACTTAGGGATCTGCCAGTGCCTACAAAAAAAGCCTTTGCCAGGCACGAGCGTGGTTCCAGATGTTCGAGGCTGGAGAGGGAGAGGGGATTCTCGGGGAGCGGCACCGCGCGGATGCTGGCGGGAGGAAAGCTGTGGGCGGCCAGCACAAGGGGAGCTGTGTGGGGCTGCACGCAGGCCCTGTGCCAGTGCTCTCCTCACCCACCCAGGAGCAGGAGAAGACCTCCCTGCTGTCCACTGGAAAATACCAGGGAAACGGTTCTGTCCCACTTAGGCTGGAGATCCTTGTTAGACAGGGAATGTCTGCTCAGAGCTGTGTCTTTGCTTCACTGTCACCTGGCTGCAACAGCTGGGAGGGCAGGAGACCTAAGGCTTCTGACAGGGTGGCAAATCACATTTGAGAAAATAATTTGTCAGTTTTCTTCAGTTTTTGTCATAGAAAGGTCTTCTCTGCCAAGTGCTGCTCCCAGGGCTGTGCATCCCACAGCCAGACTGTGCAGCCCTGTCCTGCCCCAGGTCCCTGCCTTGGGAGAGCTTCTCTGGCACATGTGTCCAAATCACACTCTGTTGGAGCTGCGCAGTTACCCAAGGCCCTGCTCATCCCACCTGTTCCACATCCAGCAGCTTGCAATCCAGGCTCCCTCAGCAGCGTCTGCTCCCAGTGCCTGCAGCTCCTTCCCAGGTTTCTCTTTGTCCAACCTCACTCTGCAAGCTGCCTCTTTCTGCTGGCAGCATCCAGACTCATTCCTCCTCGCCTTTGTTAGCTGGAGTTCTTGTAATCAGAGTTTATTAGAAATCCACTGGGTTTGGGAGCAGCTTTGGATACCTCTGCCAAAACCGAACCAGATGCATATTTATTCCTGAACATTGTGCTGACATAAGAAAAAGCTCCTGCCCTCTGGCAAGCCTTGAAGCAGCAGCCAGACTTAACAACATCAGGTGGAGCTGGGAAGAGCAAGTCAGCACTGCAGAATGAAGGGCACAGAGCTACAGAACACTGGAGATTTGGAGGAGGGAAGGGGGTGCACTTGGAGCAAAGGACAGGCCCCATGGTTGGGTGCACCAGGCCATTCCCTCCTCCATTGGGCTGAGCCACAGGCTCAGAGCTGGAGTGCTGCTGGCAGTGGGCTGAAAGGTGAGGCATTCCCAAAAAACAGCCCCATACTAACATCCAGCTCTTGTTCTGCACAGGAGAAGGGGCTGCAGTGCTGCTGCGTTCCTTGGAACCTCTGCAGGGCTTGGATGCCATGAGGGAGCTGCGCAGGGCCTCCAGGAAAGCACCCGCCAAGCTGCTCAAGGACTCGCAGCTCTGCAATGGGCCCTCCAAGCTCTGCCAGGCATTTGGGATCGACAAGGCTTTTGACCAAAGGGACCTGACTCAGGATGCTGCCATCTGGATGGTGCCTGGACAGGACCCGCCGGGGGAGCAGGATGTGGTGGCCACCACCAGGATTGGCATTGGCAACAGGGGAGAGTGGGCACAGAAACCACTCAGGTTTTATTTACGGGGAAACAAATTTGTGAGTGTTGTAGACAAGAAAATGGAAAAAGAGATGGCAGCAAGGGGACACTCCCCTTGCAGCTGACAAGTCTTGCAAGCGTCCCAGGGACCAGAACTTGAGCTGTGCTCTGTACAATGGCCTCAAGCTGCATCAGGACAGACAGAGGGGCTCGGGCGTTTTTAACAATAAATGTACTTTGTTACCATGAATGGGGCAAGGTGGAGCTTTACTTGCAGGAGACTGGCATGGGCCTCCAAGCCAGAACTGAGGCTGGGTTTGGACACTTTGGACACTGAAGGCCACTTTCTCCCTTGCCAACAGATTCCAGGTTTAATTAGGGTGGGTGAGAGGAGAAGGGTCACAGCTCTGTGCTGCTCCCATCGCCTCAACCCCCAGCAGAGGCCAGTGCTTGGTTGCTGCAGGGGAATAGTCAAAACTTGGATGGCAGCAGAGCAGCCTGAAAGGATGGGAGCTGGGAGAAAAGGATGTATAGGGGGGATCTTACTGTTATCTGCAACTACCTCAGGGGAGGGTATAGAGGAGACAGAGCCAGGCTGCTGTCAGACAGGATGAGAGGCAACAGGCCACCAGCTGGAAAACAGGAAGTTCTCATTAGCTCTATGGAAAAAAATTTTCCCCAAGAGAATGGTCAAACACTGGAACAGGGCCCCAGAGAAGCTGTGGGCTATTCACACCTCCACAGGACAGGGTCCTGAGTGACCTGATCTAACACCTTTCCTTTGAGCAGAGACCCCTTCCAACCTCTACCTATCTCTAATGTCCAGCTTGGAGAACAAGAATGGGTTTTGTTCATTTTCCCAGCTGCTTTTGAAACCAGTTCAGAACTTAGCACTGTGTGAAGCCCCACACAGAGAAAGCACTGGTGCAGCAGCCTGACTTGAGGTACAGAGGAGAAAAACCTCCAGGCTTCAGGGCAGGACCTGCAGGACTGCAGCCACAGTGGGTGGGTGACAGGGACACACCCCCCCCCACCTCCACCCCCACCTTAAGGTTCACATAGAGTAAAAAAACTCAAGTTTTTAAAAACTCTTGTCCCCATCCCATGAAAGAATTGGGTTTGGCCCCTTCTGAGCAGCCTTTTTTCTGATTGCAGTAGCTCTCCTTGATCATGCTCAGGTGCTGGGGCTGGTTGAGACAGGGCCTACAGTGATGTTGATCTGATTTTTAGGTCAGATACGGTTTTTTGCTCTTCTCTGCCATCCCTGTTGCAGCTGCAGGGCCAGACTTGCTGAAGGGACCCTGAGAAAGCTGTTGAGGAGTAGCTCCCCCAGCATCTGGCTGCTGGAAGGTAAGTCAGCTGAAGCTCCCAGTTTCACCCAGTTTGTGTGGGCAAGTGAAGCTGCCCCTGAGAGCCTGCAGCTCTGGGAGAAGCTCCAGCTGTCCTGTGTGGTGTAAGGGAAGGTCTTCTGAGGGAGCCTGACAATCTCTTAACAACAAACCCTGTAGAAGCCACACCACCATGGAGGTGGAGTTCCCCCTCCCCTCTCTGGGTATGCAGCACAGAGCAGTGAGCAGCTGTGGGGGACAGTGGCCTCACACGGGCAGGGGTGAGCTGGCACAAGCTCCTGCTGTCCCCAGGCCCTGGCATGTCCCAGGGCTGTCACCTCCTGTTCTGGCCCTGGCATGGCTGAAGGAGCAGTCCCAAACCAGAGCAGGAAACGCAGTCCTGTATCTCATTTTCCTGCTGGATAGCTTTAACCCAGGCCAGGATCCCTGTCTGGTTCCCTGCAGCCACAGCCATGCAGTGGGAGGGGAGTGGAGGGACAAAACAAGCCCTGGGGGAACAAGCCCAAGTGCCCTTAGCACCAGCCTCTGGGTGGAACGTGTCCCTGCACCTGCAGCTTGGCCAGCGCCTTTCAGTCCTGCTCAACAACCAAACTCCCACCCCCAGGCAAAAACTGGGAAACATGAAAACCCAGGAACACAGAGGCTGCTTGGTGACAGCCCTGCTCCAACAGACACTTGGGAATAAGGATATTGGGGCGAGGAAAGAACGAGTTGTGACACAGTGACTGAGTCATTCATTCATTCACGATTTCATGTTTACTTGTGATACTTTGCCTTCCCACCTCTGTCCTGGCTGCTGCGAGATCAGACAGAATTCCTCGGTGCCCAGGGTCATTTCCCTACAAGCCAGGCCAGCTCCCCTGTGCCCTGGAGCAAGGCCATGTGTGCTGTGTCACGGGGACAGACAGGTCTCATGGCTGAGTGCCCCAGCAGTCGTGCTGGAGAGCAGAGGAAGCACTCCCGAGGTACCAGTGTCCCCCCAAAGGTGACATTCTGCCAGCAGTGCCGCAGCAGAACCCTCTCGTCCCACTCTCACGGTCCCTAGGGAGCAGCAGGGCCAGGGAAGGGCTGTGAACATAGCAGGGCAGGAATCCAGGCTGAGCAAGCGCGTGCTGTCCTGCAGCAGGCCCTGGAGCCTCGGGGAGCAGCTGGGACATCGAGGCACGGACGGGGATAACCTGCTGTGTGTCATGTGACAAGAAGGAACTGAAACCACCGCCTTCAGTTTTCAGGCATCCTTCAGAGTCTCAGCGTGGAGAGTGTGGCAAGCTCCCTCCCTCCTCTGTGCCAGCAGAGTCACTTCAGGAGAGACTGGAACACTGAAATGACGGGGTCCTCGTGGCTGGTGACCACCAGCACACTGCGGAACTTGTCGAACAGCATCAGCAGCTGGGAGCGCCGCATGTTCTCGTTGTACATGATCTCCTCCAAGTGGTGCCGGCCTCGGAAGTAGTGCAGCAGCCTGCAGGGAGCACAGCAAGGCAGCATGTGGGCCAAAAGCAGCTCAAACTCATACTGCCACCCCCAAGGTCTCCTCTCCAATGGGATGCAAATCAGAAGGTTGTTTGGGTTATGTCCCTCATTTGCATGAAAAGGGAATTAAATCATGCCTAGTACAGAAATCCCCTGGAAAAGGATGGGACTTGCCCACTGTGGGGCTTTGCCAAGGTCCTCCTTGCATCAAGAGGTTTCCCAGTCTGGGGCATTTCCCAAGACTGTCAATTTTCAACTTAGTTGTAATTCCAGAAGTGCCAACAAGCCTTGAGAAGTCAGGACGTGGCAGATTTATTCTGTGCTCTCTTAGCTGGGCTTACAGTGCCCTTTATCACAGCTCTGCATCAGGGGCCTGGGTACCTGCACTGCCTTTTAGAATTAAGAGCAATTTTCCCTCACAGCAGCCCAAGGGGCTTTGTAACTACAGGTCCTGCACTCAGGGTTTGGGCAGCTTGGGTTGGGTGGAGCAGTCATAACAAGGAGATGGAAATTTTAGTGGTAGGCACCACAGAGAAGCTGTGGGAGTTACAAACCCCCTGAAGCCTAAGCTCAAACCATGCTGCCTTCTTAAACTCCCTGTTCTCTTTAAACAAAGACCTTTACTGGCCACCAACGTGCTACGGCCATCAGAAAACCTCGGCCCTGCACAGTCAGGCACGGCAGGGTCCACGACAAACAGCAGAAGTCCCCAGTGGCTGAGGGCCCCTCCCCAGAGTTCCCTCTGAGCCATAATGCCAAGCCAGCCCCCCAGATGAAGCCTGAGTTTGCTGCTCAGCCTCTTACTTGTCTTGACACCCTCCCAAATGTCACAGCCATGCTGCACGTGTGACTCAAATGCTCCCACCCGTGAAGGCCCAGAGCCCCTTCCCAGCTCCACAGCCAGCTGTGCCTCCACATGTGTTCCACATCACACTCTGTGCTGCAGCAGCCTTTGCTCATGTTCCATTACCCATCTGCAGCTTCATGCCAAGTGACTGTAAAAATGAGTGGAGATGACATGATCTGTTTTCCAATCCATTCACACAGCCCCCGTGCAGGAACAGCCCTCAAAATATATCCGATATCCACTGGAGCACTCCTGCCTGTTTTGGAGGATGAAGTGGCTCCTGCTTTCCCTGCAGGACCAACGCTTGCCTGGCTGCCTCCTGCTGCTCAGGCTGGGCACTCCTGTCACCCACCACCCTCACGGGTAACTGCAAAGGAGTCACTGTGCAACAAGAGTCCCTCCATCACACGCCCCACTACACTGTGCAGAGGAGTTTTCACCTCTAGCCCAGTGCCACGTGTGTTTCTCTGCTTCCCAATTTGCCATGTCCCTCCTCTCCCCCACGCACTGTCTGTGGGCTCAGAGCAGGATCCTCACTGGCAGCCTGGGGCTGGGCAGCCCCAGCTCACTGCCAACTCCCTCCTGCTGTTCCTCTGCCAGCTCTCAAACTGGCACCAGTATGGAGAACATAACTGCTGCCTCTGTACCTGCAGCACAAACAAACAATAGAGACAAGCTCCAGTCTTTGCCGTATCTGGGCTGTGCATCTGCCTTTTGCACTGTCTCCCACTGGGTATTGACATGAGGCTCATTGGCCACCTCCCCGGGGCCAATGGCAACCATGTGCACTGAGAAGTGGCCACTCACAGGGACAGTGTCAGTTCTCGGGTGTGTCAAAGCCAGGCTGTTCCTCAAGTAAGAACAGAAACATTTATATCTTACAACTCATATCACAGTTCACAAAGTGATTGTGGGGATTCCCTCCCCTCTGCCAGACTCTTGTGCCCATGTGCTCATACTCCGGCTCAGCTCTCTTCTGTGCAGATGGTACGACCTGGCTTTCCACAGCAGCACAGACCGAGCAGTTTGCCAATAAATAAATCCATCTTATATTCAGAAAGAGTCTGGATTTGTAACTGGTCAAGACTAAATACTTTCCACTCCAATAAAAGTTAGAGAGGATATTAAAGAATATCACAAAAATGCCAGCTGGAAGACACCCCCAAAGTCTAGCCCAGCATCCTGCTCCAGCAGGACTATTGCTAATGCTGTGGAGCTTTTTCAAACCCTTCAGAGATGGAGAACCCTCCACATGCTTGGGCAATCTGTCCTGGGCTGCACCACCCTCCCAGGAAGGGGGTTTTCCCAAAAGTCCAACTAGAATCTACAGAGCTGTCCTTGGGGCTCACAGCTCCAGAGAAGGTGGGCAGTGCCTTCGCCTTTTTGGGCAATGAACATTTATGGGACACAATCAGCACGAGATGGCACTTCTTGGGGCAGTGACGCTGTGTTTGAGTCCCTCTGAAGCTGCACAGGTGTGTCTGTTGACAGATGTGCACATCCAGATGCAGTGATGGAAGATTATTGCTTTCCATCACTGTTTTCCCCTCCTCGAGTTGCAAGAGCTGCCCCTCTAACAGCACTGGAGCGTTCCTACGCAGTAAAGAGAAAAGAATTCTCTCGGCCTAACAATTCAAGTAGAATTAGCTTATTTCTGGCCAAGGAGATGTCCCTGCCACAGCACTGCTTGAAACCAGAGCAGAACTATCCACGGCTCAGTGCTGCCAATGAGCATCCCTCGGTGAAGTGAAGGACCTCATCTCCCAATCTCAGAGCAAGACAAATAAACCCTGAAAGCAACTCCACACCCGTGGCTTGGGAGAGGAGCCATGAGTGAAGCCTCCAACTTCTTCAGGCTTCAAAAGCACTGCTTAATGTGCAGTGAGGAAGGCTTGGTGTACATTACTGAGGATCTAGCTCAAAAAGAACTTGTCTCCTTCTCAGGCTTACTCCTGGAAGGACATGCCAACCCTCCCTCAGTTGTACTTTAGGAAAGAACTTGGATTTAAATTCTCATTCAATGTTAGGAGGGTTAATGCAGCCAATGCTGGAGCCAAGCTTTAGTAATTCCTTACTTCCCCTTAAGGTTTGTGCCTTCAAACACGGGCTGTGCACAGCCCTGGACAGGCACCAGCACTCTGCGCTGTCTGAGTAACAAGGGACAGGCACTCAGAGGCACCAGCACAGGAAAATGTGCCAGGCTGAGCTTTATTGCTGTGCTGGAAATAACCCATCCCTCTGTGTGTACACACAGCACCCTGAGAAGGGCAAATACCACAGGATATTTAGGGCACCAGTTGTGCATTTATAGCACTTTGCTCTGGAGGCAGCTGTGAGAGCAGAGCTATTGGCCAGGGCACAGCCCCCCTCAGGCTGCTGCTCCTACAGCGAAGGAAGGAAGGAAGGAAGGAGCAGTACCTGCATGAGGGTAACCAGGGAGATCAGCTCCTTCAGGCAGCTTCCCCATGGTTTTTTCCCTTTCATTGAGAGCAACAGATTTACTCACTCATCTCTGATGGTTAATGGCACAAAAAGAGAGAAAATACACCACAACCTACAAGTTGTGGTGTTTCATAAAACCAGCAGTAACCAAGAGGGTCTGGCATGAACATTCCTACATGTGCACTGCAGCGTCTGCCCACAGGACCCATCTGTTTATTGTTTATTTATTGTTTAATCTGTTTATTCCTCACTGTTGCCTCAGAGCACTCTGCACTTGTCAATTCAATCTGTAGCAGACTGGAAATTTGGACCTGGTAAGGCCTGGGGATCTGCAAAAGAACCTGGGGCAGGAGCAAACTGCAAAATAAACATCATTCAGCTGGTTTCACAAAGAAATCAGAGTCGTTTTTTGCATCTGCAATTCCAGTGCTTCCAAATGGCTGTTTTACCCAGCTGAGGGCAGTGAGAGGGGAGCAATCATGACATCCTTTCCTCTCATTAGGATAACTAAGAATCTGCATCATCACTGAACTGGTCCAAGGAGTCCCCCACAAATTCTGTCTTAAGATATTAAATATGATTTTGTTTTTACTTTCCTTCCTCACTGGTTTTGTAATGACTTAGCGGGTAATAAAGGAAAAAACACCTCAGAGTTCTCAAGTGGCCAATGTTGCCTCCCAGGCAGAGCATATTCTCTGAAGAGTTGCAGAAGATGAAGGAGACAAATAATTCAGAGAGCAGTAACTACCCACAAGCTTCGAGAGCTCTGTCAAAGTCCCCGAGCTGTACTCTGCCCCAGACAAGGAAAGTATTTTCCTCCTGTTACAGTTTCCCTGGGCTAGCTGATTGTATCCATCCTAGGGCAAGAACCAGGTTTTCAGGGGATTACCAACGGGACAGCTGCCGTCCTTGCCTCAGGTGGTTTTCTGCTCCACAAGTATGAAAACCAACTTTCATAAGTAGTGAAAGTTGCATTCCAGTGATGCCACTGTGTTTTGAAATCCCTAGGAAGAAAAAGTCTTTCCTCCCCTCCCTTCTTCCCAGATGGCTGCTTAGGAAGTCATTCTGCTTTTACCACGTGCAGAACCACATCGTGCCTGGTTTTGTTGTGTGCAACTTTGTAACAACAAAATGTGTGCTACTGATCACACATCCTAATGCCTTTAGCTCAACTGACCTAAGCAGTGAGCTCTCGTCTCTGCCAAACAGACCTCGGGACACTCACAGGCTGGTCTGTAAAAGCGTTCAGGCCGGCTCTGTGTCTCATATTTCCATGGAGTTTACAAACCGTAAAATTAAGGAGAGCTGGCCTGAAAATACCAATGGACACAAAATGGCAGCATCAGCATCACTGTGTCTCTGCCTTGCCTGCTCAGAACGGTTTTTTAGGCTGTGCAGTTTTGTGTCTGCCACGTGTGGACACAGCAAAACTGGCAGGCAAACAGTGAAGTCCAACCGTACTCCCTGATGTTCCTTCACACACCCAGGACTCTTCGTCACCAAGTGTTCTTGTGCCACAAATATTCGTTTGTATTACAGATGAAATATAGGAACAAACCCCAAAGAATTTCTCCTCCAAATCCCAGGCTAACAGGATTTGCTCAGACTCCGCACCGAGCCTTCCATAAAGCAGGAAGGATAAGAAACAGCGATTGCATCCTGCATTGCTCACCTTGCAAACATGCGGAGATCTTCGGGATTCTGGGCAGCTGGGACATTCAGGATGGCTTCCCGCTCGTGTTCCAACAGGCTTGCCAGGAGATTCTCCGTCATCCTCTTATTTAGGGGTGAGTCCCCACCAGGTATCAGCTCAGCACTGGAATTATCCATGCTAGGGCTTGTCAGAGTCATGTCATCACTACTGGCTATCGGGGCAAGAGAGAGACACACATACACACAAAATGTTAGTATTCCTCAGCGTAAGGATGCAAAGTTTATCAATTCAGGCTCTTTCTGTGCAGCCTTTCCAACTAATCCCTTTTCTCTGGAGAGCAGAGAAAGTGGGTCTCCAAGTGCTCCATGAATCTGCAATTAGTCATATGACAACACAGCACTTTTCTCAATGGGAAATTCAAATGTTTCAACAAAGTCATCAATTTGCGTGGAACACTGTACTTCTGGAGACCATAAACAGTCCATAAAAAACATTTGAAAAGAGAATTCCCAGACAGCTGTGCTGGAATACCGTGAAGTGGTAACGTGAAAAGCCTAACAGCACAGAAGGTGGGAGCAGGCAGAGAGGCCAAGAAGCAATATCCTCTTGTGAGGGAGCCAGAATAAGCAGATCACAGACGCATCTGACTCACGTTCCAAGATTTCTGCCCTAATTCATGACTCCTGTAAAGCTCAAAGTTGTACAGAGAATCTCTCCCCATATTCGAGCCCGGCAGAGTTCTGAGAAGGCTGCTCAGAACAGCACAGGCAGGAAAGTTTGGTGATTTCAGCACCATATCTGACTCATCCTCTCGAAAGAATGCTTTCCTGGAATCACCCTGAAGAATGGCAGGGGGGGGATTAAAGAAATTGGGAGACATAAACAGAAATCAGTCATTTGTGAGAACAGCTCTGTGTCTCCTTGGGTGGCTCTAATGGTTCTACAGCCCACAGAAACCAGTGCTGCTTGAACAAATTCGCACATTTTCTTTCTGTCCTGAAAACCAAAATTTGGGCAGTAACAGCAAAGCAGCCAGAGGAACATAGGGGACACTTCTGAGTGCAGCAAGGGAGGAGGAAGTTACTTTAAAAAAGAAAGAAGTACCTCTCATAAAAATATTTTACATGGCCAAATAAGAATTTGGCAAATTACAAAGCGTTACTTCTTTCTAAAAAGAAGTCTAATAGTCCCTAGGACTTTCACCAGTGCCTAGTTCTAAATTTAGGAAAGGCTGGACCTAATCAGCAAGTACTCCAGCAAGAGATGTCCCATTACCAAGGCCTGATGGCCCTTGGCAGCACTAAGGGAAGCTCTGGAAGTGAGGTGAAGTCTGAACAGCAGAGAAAAGCGTGCTCATACTTGGAGAGCCGAAGCTGAGAGCGTTGGGGGTGCTCAAACTTCGTCCCCCAACCCTGGCAGTGAAGGGCATGTCCTCATCCTGGGCTCGGAACTCCTCCTCGTTCGGGGGCACCATCAGGCACACGTAGGTGTGGAGCTGGATCAGGAGCCGGTGCTGGAGCATCCATATCACCATCTGGATGAGCTGGGTCTGCAGGGGGAGAAATGAGGGGTTAAACATCTGGGAAATGAGATACAGGAGGAGAGCAACACACAAAGGTTACACTTGGTGAGTATCGAGTCACACGGAGAAATGCTTCTGGCCCCACACAAGAGTTTATCTCTTCTCCAGTCACAAAAGGGTGACCAGGCACAAACCTTCATCACACCCAGAGCCTCTGTGAGTGCTTAGGCTGCAATGAAGCCTTTCATGATCCACATCTTTAAGCAACACTGACCAGCACGGCCTCGAAGGAACCTGCCCTGCCCCTGCCACAGCTCCAGACCAGTTTGCTGGTTTCTACACAAGGACCACTAAAATAAATCACAGAAGGGTTAATCCCAGACGGTCACATTGAAGTGCAGGATCCTCTAGAGAGTCAGAGAGAGGGCAGGGGGATGGAGCAGAGCTGAAGCAACCAGGAGAGGTGGCCAGGAATAGGAGCACTTTGCTGTCAGATGGGAAACTGCTGATTAGCCATGGGAGAGGCTCTGGAGAGCAGAGCCTGACAGGGCTGGGCAATACAGAAGCAGCAGCAGCAGCAGCCCTGGCAAGGGACAGCAGCCTGAGCTGCCAAGGAGTCCCCTCTCAATGCAGAGAGTCACTGTCCCTCATTGCACCATCCCTCTGCTATATAGGGCCAAGCTAATAAAGGCACCTGGGTTTTCAGGCAGGCAAGAGACTCAAAAGCAATGAGATGTATTAAACATGCCCAACACCTGCTGGAGACCTGCACCACGGGCAGAGCGAGGGGCAGCGTTTGCAGGGTCTTGGCATGGTCTGTTTTCAGAAGTCTGGGAGGAGCCTTCAAAATGCATCATTGTGTCTTGCTTTTTGCATAAAAAGCCTTTTCATATCACTGCAGGCAACTCTCATAGCAAAAGGCTCAGAACACAATCACTGACAGGGCTGTTTGGGGATTTCATAGCAACCAACAGTGTTTTGGTGAGACAAACACATGCAGCATGAGCTCAGACTCAGAAGGAAGCTCACTCTGCTGCATTAATCATCAGGGTAACGGGCCGAATCTCAATAAAAGCCCCAAACCCAAGTTCATCAGCCCACGTAATTTTCCTTTTCCCATAAATCTTGTAATTCTCAGTTCCTCCTCTGCTTTCAAATCACAAAAGACACCTCTTCTGTTTGCAGCCAGACCCACACCCTGTCCTTTCAGGATTACTGCTTCTGGGGGCTCAGTGGGTTTTAATCTTAAAACATATTATCTGGGATCGCCTTCAAACATCTACTTTTTGGAAAAGCCATAATTCATTTTCCATGTTTAACAGAAAATCTACAGAAGAGGAAGGCTGGCAAAAGACACCCAAGACATGATGCTTTGCTAACATCTGAAGGCAGCCTGGAAGAGCGAGGTTTACTCCAGTGATTACGTTGCTGAAATCCTTTCTTCCAGATGCAGGCCTGGATGGAAAGATGGCTCATTTATTTTACTTACACTTCCAACCTGTTTGGCACGCATCGATGTCTGATTAGCAAATGAAAGAGGTCTGCACGTTTCAGAGCACAAAACAACCACGGAAAAATCCGAGGAGACAGGAAGACAGGCTGTACCAGACCTACAGAAGCAGTGGGTAGGGCCTGACCCAGACCAGCCTCCCCTGGTCACTCTGGTGGTTCCATGAATTACCAAAATAGCCAATTTCTTTTGTTGCAGCTCCATGCGCACGGAGAGTCTCATCCAACCCTCTCTAATGCTGCATGTGCACCATCACCTCCACACCCTAGTGGAAATACCTAGAAAGCCCCCCTTGAGCCAGCAGCCATGGCCCAGTGGAACAAGAAGCCACGCAGCAGTGGTGTCACAGCTTTACAGCCACAACCTTGTGCAACCAACCCCTGCCAAACACCTTTGTGCCATCTCAGGGTGGGAGAGCTGGAGATCTGTGACTAACCTGAGAACTCGAGGAAACTCTTCTTCCATCCTGAAGTAAGCTTGAACAATCATCCCTGGACCACAGAGACTAATGATCCCTGACATTTTTCTGTACTAAGCCAAACTTCAGCAGGAATTTGGTACCTCTTAAAACCCAGTCCTAGAAAAAGCCCAAGTGCTGCAGCATCCTGCACTGGCCCCTGCCCAAGTGATGAGCTTTGTGCCACCACTGCAAGTGCCTCACACCATTCCCACTTCCTCCAGGTTTAGACCCATTTCTTACCAGAAGAAGTGTAGAAGGGCAGAAGTGTTTTCCCAGATCGGGTCTAGCAGAGGCTTTGCTAACACATTCTGCTGCCTGTCCTTCTGGACACGAGCACTGCATTTCTATCCATTCTCCACGTGCTCCTCCCAAGCTCCGATGGAGCTCACACAGGTCTGCAGGAGCAGAGGCTGCCCTGCACCATCAGGGCTGTGCTGGCTGGAAAGGCTGCTCCTCCCCCAAAGGTGCAGGGTTATCTCTGTGCCTGCTCTCAGGGCACTTCATTAGTGCTGGGCTCCT
Organism: Mohoua ochrocephala; assembly: GCA_013398855.1. Taxonomy (NCBI): domain Eukaryota; kingdom Metazoa; phylum Chordata; class Aves; order Passeriformes; family Acanthizidae; genus Mohoua; species Mohoua ochrocephala. Next base: position 251,516 of record VZTA01009283.1, on the reverse strand, counting down.
TGCTGAAGCCAAAAGGGCTGGGAGCAGCTTGCCAGGCAAGGATATACTTCATCCCAAGACTGCTTGCCTCAGTCATCCTCTGGCACATCAGGAATCCAGAGCCAGCGTTTTTTGGCTGAAACACCAGGATTGTGATGGAAACATAAAGTCAAACATTTTCTGTTGCTTAATTTAACTACCAATTCCATCTAAATTTCATCCATGTTCCTTTCATGCTTCCTGTCTGCCCGTGCCGCCTCTTTCCAGCCTGCTCTGAGGGGGTCCTGTCTGCTGCAGCAGCCACATCTGGCTTGTTCCTGCTGGCACAGAGCAGCCCGGGGCCATTCCCAGAGCAGTGACAGAGTGTTGTCGAGCAAGGCACTGGTACAATGCCCTGCTTTGTGCTCACTGGCACAAGCAGAGATGCTGCACCGGCTTCCAAAAACACAGCACTGCACATCAGCCCAGCTGGGCACTTCGGGATGGCCAGAGGAAAGCTCAGCCCCAAGTCGTGGAGGGACAAGATCCAGCATTCCTTATTCTCTGGGGCCATTTGTAAAACTCTTGAGAAATGCGTTAAATTTCCTGCAAGGATTCTTTAAGGCTGTTTTCTTTCCCAGACCTAAAAAATTAAGGATAACTGGGAGCAGCAACAGGTTCAGGAAAGGGAAGGGAAAACAGCAGCCTAGAAGCACCCAACCCTAGCTTGTTTCTCACTACGTGAGGAGACAGTTAAAACACAGCTTGTTTTGCCTGCTGAAGCACACAAGCCCCCTTTCTCTAGCCTGGATTATCCAGTTATTTGACACAAACCCTCTTCAAGGTCTGACTTGAGAACTGAGGGCTGCCTTGGCTCAGGATGATGACACCTTCAAAGCCACTGGGGTGCAGGGATGTTTGCTGAAATGTATTACCTTTCTTTAGCATTCAAACCATGCTGTTTCACGGAAAACAGAGCAGCTGTTAAAACTTCTCCCTGTTTTACAGAAAACAGACTCTGAAAACTCCGACTGATGTAGAATGAAACATTTACTGTCTAATATTGCCTTTTTAATCATTAGGTAACAGCTCTGAATTCTCAGCTTAACCATTCCCTCCATTCAGGCCTAGCATGACATATTCCTTTACCCTACTGTGCTAAACCCCTGATTTCATACCCAGTCCAACTGAATATAAATGCATCTTAATCCTACTCCCCTAGCTCTGCCAGCAAAAGCTCCCGTGGCTCCTAATGCCTTCCAGCAGAGCAGCCCCATGTGCAGCGTGGCTCCCTGAAGACACAGCTGCCCATTCAGGGTGTGCAGGCAGCTCCCCTCCCACTCCATCCCCTGACACATTTTCCTGCCTCATTTTCCATGAGCCCTGCACAAAGCTCGGCACGTTTTCCGCAGGCATAAGGCAGAGGCCTCATCTCCCCGTGCCTGATTCCCAGCGGGATGGCCCAGACTGACTAAAACAAAAGTGAAAAGTTAAACAGATTTTGTTCAGCAGCAGCTGTCCTGCTTTCCCATCTGGTTTTGGGGTTTTTTTCTGCAGTTACCCACATCCCATCAAGGGAGAATTAGAGAACCACAATAATAATGACAATGTGCATTATGATAAAGGGGATGCAGGAAGGAAATGGGATGTCTAATTCACCTAGGAACACTCCTCACAGGTGGGAAGATCCCTCCTGCTAATCCATGTTTGTTCAAGGCAGGGCAGAAAGATGTTACAGCTTCTGAAGCAGATGAACTAGCTGAGGTCACAGTGCAGAGGAAGGGAAGCTACAAACATCATCCCTAACTCTTGGTTTGCAAAGCAACTTAGTGCAGAGTAGCTGGGTAAAGAAATTTGATGCTGGACAAAGAAGTCCTTATCCTGAAAAGCAGGCCAAAGCCTTCCCCTGCACCAGCAGCAGTGCCTGGTACAGATCCTGCCAGTCAGCATGTGCTGACCTGAAGGCTTTGGTCACCAAGTGCTCCTATGCTTTCCCAGGAGGTTTGCAAGGGGTGTGCACCCCACTGAGCAACCCCAGAGCTCCACCCCGGTGTGCTCTGCACTCACAGCAAGGCTGTGCCACTCAGGGGAGGAGAGCACGGGGACACGAGCCAACAGCCACAGGCAGCAGAACAGGGACAGCTTCTTCGGGGTCGGGGTAGAGGAGACGCAAACTGCTTCTTTTCCAGTAAAAACACCAAAAGGCAAGATGAGTTCCCTTTTGTGTGAGCTCACAGGATCTCCCCACCCCATGGCTGCACCCTGGTGAGAGCCAGGACAAACCCAGGCACTGCAGCAAGTCCTGGTGACGTTACAAGGCACAATGGCGCTAAGAGACAACTCACTGTGAAATGGGGAGAACAGCTTCTGCTTCCCTCACCCCCCCGGCTGCAGAAGTTCTGCAGAAATCACCTCCCTCACTCTGTGCCAGCTCTGGAGCTCACTGGATCTCCCCGAGTGAACTCCACCTGTTAACCTGGCAGAAAACTTGTGCAGCTGGAACAAGTTAAATGAATGGAGTCAGGCTGGACAGGAGCCAGGGCTCTAGGAAAGGGAAGAGGGAAGGGAGGAAGGCTCATGTGTGTGCACGCACCTGGGAGGGGGAAGGAAAAAGCCTTCGGCTCAGCAGCACCAAGATCTCCTTAGGTCAGCTGAGCTGAGGGCATGGGCTCATCCTCACGCTGCTGCAACGCTGCTGTCCAGGAAAGCCAGGGAATCCAAGGGAAACACAGAGAAAGGGAAGCAGCAGGGAGCTCTGCATGGATACCAAAATCTTCTCGACTGATAGATACACACTGCCCAGGGTTCCACTGCAATACACTGCTCCTCATCACAGGCAAGGAAAGAGATCAAGATGACACAATCAGGACTTTCAGTCTCTGAAAGGGCACGGCTGAGAGCACTGGCAGGCCTGGCACACACCACTCACTTGACACCTGCTACCTACTTGACAGGCAGACAGCGGAAGCAGAACACAGCCATGCACTCCCAAGGCAGTCTTGTCCTTGCTCAGGTTGTTCCTATCTCCTACCAGCCAAAAAATACCACAGCCGACCAGGTATAAAAATGAGTGTCACATTTTCTTCATCTACCCAAAGGAATAGAGGAATTCCACTCATGTAATGGTAATTGAACAAAAATAACTTTGTCCCCTTTCAAATCAAGCAATATTTTTGTATAAAACCAGGAAGGGCTCTAAGAGCTCTCCTATTTCCTATCGTGGGCTTTAGTAATGCCTTCTGAATTCTTTACCCATCCAGAAGCACATGCCAAAAGCAGGGAGCCAATCCCATGCTTAAGAGAAGAATCAAATGGGATGGAGCCACGAGGCCACAACAGTTTCTGCAGAAGATCCACCCTCTCTCTCCCACAGCAGTGACCCTCCAGCACAGTGACCTTCAGGAGAACAGACAGTGCCCTCAGCCTGATGGAAAGCACAGGATAACAGACAACCACTGGAAAGCTTTAAAGCTAAAAAACCTCACATCTCCTCCTGTGCACACAAAGAACAAAATTACAGAGAAAGTCCCACCTTTGCTAATTTTTTTCAAAGGCAAAGCGAATACATTTTGACAATATTTACCGTTCAGAGTACAACATCTTTTATCACAGCACAGCGGAACAAAAACCCACCCACATTTCATTACATTAATTGCTGTATTGTTTAGATCTCTGTTAATTACAACTGGAGCCTGACCACTTCAGGGCAGGGATTGGAGTCACGTCTCTTAAAAGACTAAAAAACCAAAAAATAATACAAGAAGTCCTACACAGGTAAATCAAAGTAGAAGAAAATGTACTGATATGAAAATACATAAAAACTCTCTCCAATCTAAACTCCCTCAAGAACTGTCACACTTTGCTTTATCAAAAAGCCACAGCTTTTCACAGCATCATCCTTCAGCCTTCCAATCAGGCTGAAAGGATGATGAAAGCAAGCTGTGCTGCTGACCCTTAGGACCCCAGCACAGACAGGTGAGCAGCAGAGGGAAGGTACACACTAAAAAAACACTTTAGCACTCCATCAGCTCTGGCAAGCATTTATTGCACCCTTGTTTCAAGGCATAACCACAGCAGTAAGTGGCAGACTTTTATTTGTGTATTTTAAACAAAAGTAGGACGTCTGAGAACAACCAGAACTATTGAAGGAGAAGTATTAAGGCAAGTAATTAATTTTAAAAGGATTGCTGAGAATGTCTCCTGAAGCTACTGCAGCTAGAATAAAATTAATGCTTTGACTTCAGCTTCAATTTTCAGGACACTTATTTGTCTGTAACTACAGTGGAGTCCTGCTCTTCCCCTGCCTCCCAAGGTGGCAGCTGACCAGTACATGCTACTGGGATTAGACCTACATCATTACTTATCTTTATCTCTGATCATCATCTCTGCCAACCTGTAATTACAACCAATTCTTCCCTCCCAGCTGGGCCTGAGTGCAGAGGTGATGGTAATCTCCTCTGTGTCTGAGCAGGGGCTAAATCCAGGGAGCCACCAAGGCGCCCAAGTCTGAAGGCCAGAAACAAACACCACAAGAAACCAGCCAAAGAACTCTGCCTATGCTTCCTTTGGCTCACTGAGCCATGTTCAGAGGTCCAGGCTCCTCCATCTGGGGACAGAACAGTGTCAGCCAGGAGATCTCACGTTATTGAGCTCCTTCTTATGCTCCACCAGTTCCCAGAAATGCCACAAGCCATGATCGATGCATAAGCAAAACAGCTCACAAATCCCAAATCCATATTTTATTAACCCAGCTCTGAACACTAAAAAGCTAATGCAGTGACACATGGACTTCTGCTGACCCCATGCTGAGTCTATTTCCTCCAACAGCCTTTAAACAATTCCAGTTTTACAGCAAAACCAAGTGAACAGACAGATTGCTTTTAAAAACAGATTGTGAACTTGGAGCAGATGGAATAGAATAAAATCGAATGTGATTGTGAGGAATCCACAAACTTGATTCAGCCCTACCAATTTATGACAGTTTGCAACAGACCAAATGGAGTTTCAGTTTTCCCTACTACACCACTCCACGAAAAGAAACATTCTAATACTTCTTCTAGGACTGTGCTTTGCCAGCACAGAGCATCTTCTCACCTTGAACATCCCCACAGCTTTTTGGCACGAGGACACGAAACAACAAATCATAAGGCTGGGAACACAGTAATTGGGAACTTGTAAATGTGCAACAGCAGGTTTCTGACCAAGTGCTCCAGAAGCAGCACCATCCCTTGCTAGCAGGAGAACAAGGAGCTGTTGGACAGTGCCCAGCTCACCTCCTGCACAGGCGGCGCCAGCGGGTTCTTGAACTCGGAGAGGGACACCGGGAGGGAGAACTTGGCCAGCATCGAGGGCAGATTGTGACCCCGGAACTGACAGGAGAAGGCATCTGCCAGGGGAGAGTAACTGCAGGAGAGAGGCAAAGGCACAGGTCAGCTCTGTACTGCTGGTCAGGGTAACTTTCATCCATTTAAGCATTGCAGAAGTGCCAATTCCCAAATGTAATACTCCCTGTGATCTAGAAAACCCCTAAGGATAGTTGATGGCATGTTGTGTCCTGCAGAAGCCAGCCAGAAGCTCATGCACTTTCACCTCAGCCTTACACTCAGCTCCAGCACTTTATTCAAGGTGTGGAGGGAATCCAGAGGAGAATAATAAAAGCGATAAAACGTCCAGACCTGTGCAGCCTCTGATCAAAGGGACAGAGCTTGGGCAGGGATGGGCAGGACACACACACAACCTCTGAATGTGCCAACTGCAGCTGCAGATGGGGCTGTGCCCCCTCCCCATGCTGACAGGACAAGCAATAAGACTGAGCAGAAGGAAAGGACAGTCAAGTTAAACATTAGGAAAACTGTCTGTCTGAGCATTTCCATCTCCAAAGGTCTTCAAGAACAGCACTGCCATATATGACACAGGCACAGTTGTTGCTGAATGACCTCAAGGTCCCTTCCAGCCCTATTTTTATACTTCCATCACCAAAGTTTTGATTAAAAACTATTTTCCTATAACTGAGTTCCAACACAGAGTCTAAAAACATCTCAAAATCCAACAGAGGAAGGGTTGCCAATCTTCAGCAGAGCAAAAATACCCACCACTGCCTCCGCATCTTCCTTGCAGTGGCTCTGCCTGCTCTCCAAATGGCCACGTTGCCTTCTGGCTGTGACAAGGCACACAGTATGGAATGCCAGCACATGAAACAACACAATGGCAACTTTTGCAACTTTTGATTCATGTCAGGTGTACCAGCTACACAGAGAGCCCTATAAACCACTCATTTAACTTAATCATAAAGTATTTTGGTTTGTAGATGTTCCCATATTGAACATTCAGTGATCAAGAGTACTAAAAATACTGACAGCAGCTCCACAGGGTAAATATTGCTTCCAGGGCCCTCACCACCACAGAGGAATATTGATCTGCTCTGCTGCTCCTCCCTGCCCACACAGGCTCATTCAAGTCCAGGCTCATGTAATGGTTCATGTTTTGCACAGTCTCAACAAATTCATGAAGAAAGATCCCACTCTGTATCCAGTCAGGGAAGGAAAAGTGCATCTGCACTCCTCAGCACTGTGCTGCCACCGACACGCTTCCCTTCTACTTACAGGCAGACACTGGCGTTTGGAGAAAGCATGTAGACATTGTTTTCACAAAGAGGATAAATAATAATTGCTTTGCCCCAGTAAACAAGATGTGCAGCAAGCTGGAAAACCTGTATTGAGAAAACGGGGAGAAATTAGGGGAGCAAAAGCAATATACAAACTCTCAGCAGGCATTCCGTACAACAACAAAAAAAGTCTCGTTTGAGCTGAAATGAAAGAAAAATGTTCCATCCTTTCACCCTGCCTTCAGAATAAATTCATGGTTTAATGTAACATGTGGGAGATCAAAAAGCATTTGACAAGGTTATGAATTTCCAGAGATTCGCTTCACATTTCTAAGCAACTTAGTATTTCCTGCCTCAAAGGAATTCCTTCAAACTGTATCAATACAAGTTTAGTTTCTTTTCATGCCCCCAAAAACTATTTTTGTTTATGCACAAAATGCATTGTGTTATACATGAAAAATAAAATACATGAAAGATAAAACAAAAGAATCAGCTTCTACTATGACAGAAAACATAAAGGAAACCAACACTGCCTTTTTACTGCAAAGAGGTATTTCAGTAATGAGCTACACAAAGTATTTTAATGTGTTAAACAAGTCAGTGGTTGCTAATGGCTCTGGAAAAGCCACATAAATAGTGTCTACAAGACATAAAATCCAGCCTGTATCATTAGATGCATTTAACTGTGCTTTTTTGTGGAGAACAAAATTACAGAAGCAGTAGGGAATTTCCAGAGTCCATCCCATAGCCAAGTAACACCACAGACCACTGTAGGCAGACCTGGAATTTTATTACAAAGCAGGACCTTTCCCTTGGAACTAGAGAAGGCACATATCTATGAACAGGAGAACATGTGATGATGAGCTGTGTTTCCCCTGTCACACCGAGCACAGATTGTGTCTCCTGGGTCTGGATCGACCCTTAGGAGCACGGAGTGGCCCTTCCCTCTCTGGGATCATCTCATATAATCATCCCAAATGATCACAGTCATCCACAGGGGTCTCTCAGTGGCCTCACAACTCATGTGAGTGCCAGAGTCTCATCCCTCCGCTGGCACAAACTTCTCTTTCCGAGGGCTCATCACATCACCTCCAGCAATTCAGATTTGAGAGCTGGCTGTCACTACTGGAAAGGCATTTGGAAAGAGCTGCTGGCTTGGGGAGACTGGCTCAAAATCTTTGCCCAAGCCTAAACTAGATCTTCTTCCCATGACTCTGCAAAGTCTGTGCGCTAATGGACTGAGGGAAATGGATGGGAAGGTTTGCACAGGCATTCGCAAGTCTTTGGTAGAAAAGATCCCGGCAGCTCCAGGGGAAGCAACATATTTGGCCATGGCAAATGTAAATCTTCACTTGCATTTTGGGTGCTTCATTTGCATGCAGACATCAACGTGGCAGGACCAAGACAGACCACTGTGGTGTCAGTCGAGAGCACAGTGTGCTCTGGTTTGAACTACCAGACAGGAAGGCACAGAGAAGACAGAGCCACTCTCCTCAGAGGGGCACAGGGACAGGTCCCGGTGCAACACAGCACGAGGGGGACAATGGGAAACTCCCATCAGATATGAAGAAAGGTTTCACTCTGATGCTGGTCAGGTGCTGGACCAGAGAGGCTGTGGGAGGCAGCCCTGGAGGTGCTCACAATTTGAAGAGAAGTTTTTCATCAGCCTGTTTTAATGGACTTGTCCTGAGCAGTGGTGAGGACTAGAGACCCCCGGGATGGGGACTAGAGACCCCCAGGACCTGAGACTCCCATCCGGGGTGGGAGGTGGCTGCAGGGCTGCCCAGCACTGTCCCTGCCCCCCTGCCCTTTGTTCCTCCAGCCCCTTCCCCAGGCTCCAGGGCCGGTACTTTCTCCCTGCCCTCTGCTCACGCCGAGGGAGCTGACGTGCTCCTGCAGCGCAGAAGCCCACGGGCACACAGGAGAAAACACCTCGTGATTTAAAAGGCTCTCAGCAGCTGCTGACAGCTCCCCGTACCTGCAGCAATGCCAAGTCAGCATCTTGAGCCAGTTGCTGCAAATTCTTCACAGCAGAGGTAGTTTTAATTACTCTCACCAGGGCAGGAGAGCAGTCCAACGGGAGCTCATTAAGCAATGACTTCTCATCATTTAAAAGTAATAAGGCATGGTAAGGCCTGCAGAAAAATAGAATACATTTGCACAGTAAACTGCAGCTTTTCCTGAAGGCTTTGTTATTCCCACACCACGATAGCTGGGGTCAATCTAATGGTAAAAAAAGAATTTCTAATATCATCCTTTTGCTCTAACTGGGTTCAAAATAAGCTTATTTTTATGTCACAGCATAAGACACTCCCTATAAAAAGGGGACAGAGGATTATATGGTAACTGGATACTCCAGTGACAAGGAAAAAACACTGCACTGTATTGGCACACAATTGAGACCTAGTCTGAAAACTTCTCGTCTGCATTACTGAAATACAGAATGGAGTAGAAGAAAGGAAGAAAGCAAGAGTTAGTTACTTTTGCAGGTCAACAAACACAGGAAATAAGGTATCACAGGACCTGGGCTCTCTTTCTTCCAAAAGGAGAATTACTTCTGGGTCAACAGATTAAGATGAACACACAATTCCTGGCTGCAAACAGTGCAGGCCACTCTTGCAGCACCCCCTCAGTACAACCACCTAGAGTTAACACCAAGGCTGTGCTCCCACCCCCATGAATCCAGCAGCACCACAGTGCCGCAGCAGCAGCTCCAGGGAGTCCTGGCTGAGCGCAGGGCCCCCCACCTCTCCAGCCCAGCCACACCATCCCTGTGTGACTGTGCCACCTCAGACATCTGCAGCATCACCCTTGGAACTGGAGCAAGGACTGGCCACACTCTGAGGGGCAGAGCTTGCTCTTACCTGATAGATTTCAGACTTCTCTCGATTGCTTCCGGGGGTATGAAGTTGGTGGCAACATAGTGGATTTTGTGAGGAAGGCAGAAACTCACTTCCAGCCAGTTGTTGATGTGTAAACGAACCACCCCTGTCGTGCAGAGACTAAAATAGGAAGGCAATAAATCCACAGCATTTACACTGTATCACAAATGAAAACAGTGGTCCAGAGTCACCCCTGCACAGAAATCAGATCAGGACAGGAAAAGACTGAATGCACCCTGCCTGTCCCCAGGCTGGCTGAGGACCAGCTGACCCCTAGCTGCAAGGGCCTCCTACACTTGGACTCACAGAGCACCATCCCCTATGGCATTTTGAGGGAGATTTGAAAGACTTCACCACTGATCTTTTGCTCCCTCTGCTCTTAACATTGCAGCAGTGTCTCGAGTTAAAAAAGTTTATTCAAGATCTACTGCAAAGCAAAGGGAAATTCCCTAGGCCAAAGCTGCAAAGGGCAAAGATGAACTGGGCTAACTGTCTTCACCTCCAATTTCCATTTTCCTCTCCAAGGAAAAAGAAAAGAGAATGTCTGTACTGGGCAAGGGCTGTTCCAAGCAGCCTATTTCCACAATAACAGCCTCCTTCAGTTCTGCTTAGGTTGTTTGTTTCCTTACTAACCTGTTCCTGCTTGTCACATGAAATCACAAACGTGCTTGTTAAATGGTTTCTTCGTTCTAGGAAACCACAGGGACTAAGCTAAGCCCTTAAGCTGACTCCAGACAACAGGACTGGAGCGGAAATGATGGATGTCTCAGGAATAATAAAGACAATGAAGTCTGACCCTGGCGCTCAGCCTGAAAGCAAGAATAAGCCTCTTTTACTGAAAAAACCAGAAAAGCTGGAGATTAGAGCCAGGAACATCATTCAGGTGCTTTTACGGAAGTCTGCAAATCTCGACAAGAGGTGGAATACACCTCAGGAGGGAACTATATTTACTCAAAATGGGTAATGTACCAAAAGGAGATAAGCCAGCACCACCTTGCAAACCCTCACAATATTCCCATTCCATGGGCAGGGAATGCTGGGCTGGGAACAGCTGTGCTGGGAGAAAGCAGCAAGGCCCACCACACCTCTTCATGAGTTAGGAACACATATAAACTTGCTGATCAATCTCAAGCAATAGCTAATCCTGTCTACACCGGAGAACTGAATTTCTCAAAGCCCTTCGATTTTAAACTTTCTTCCCAAACAATGTCTTTTGGCTTAAAATCAAATTTCAAAGTTTGCACTCTGAAAATTCCAGCGTGAATTTTAAATTCCAAGTGTGTTGAGACTCGCAACTTGACTTTTGTGGCAATAACTCCCCCCTCTACACAAAACAGATTAAAAAACATGCCAGGAACGGGCCGGGAGCAAATACACGTCTTGGAAAAGTCTTTATGTGGTGATTTAACCATTTATAAGCAGCATTCAATTGCAGGTCACAAACTAACGTGCTCTTTTTCAAGCTCATCTGGCTGCGTACAGGGTTTGGAAGGAGCTGAAATTTCAGCTTTAAACAAAAACATTGGGTAGCTTTGGCTGCTGGTGCAACTACTCACCAAACCACAACAGAGTGGTGAGGGAGCAAACACGATCCCCTCCTGCCTCGTACATGATCAGACTCATTAGGGAGCATCTCACTGCAGACAATGCTTTCCAAAAGGTTTTGTTCTCAAATCTTGCATTGAACTCTGGAAAATACTGATTTTTCAAGCTGCAAATGGAGCAGATACCATGTGTTTTCCTCTTTTTAAAATAAACTGAGAGGGTGAATCCAGTGTCCCTCTGGCCCCACCACCTCTCTCCTAACCCTGAAGGAACAAGCAAAGCACAAACACCTCTGGTTTAGTTCATTAAATGCTGCAGCTCCAGTAACACTGCTTATCCCACCCCACAAACAACTGACAGATAAAGCTGGATTCCCTCAAAACACAGCAGGGAAAAGGGCTGAAGCTGTGTGGTTATCCACACCATCTCCCAGGCCAAATCCTCACAAGGGGAAACATGGCAATAAAGGAATGGGACAAGCGAGTTCAGAGACCACCTGAAAGCTCTTGGGGTTGTAACAACAGGTCACCCAAGAGCAGCAGAGATACATGAAAGCATGAAACACTTGCAGGGATATTTTCCCTGCAGAGTTTAACATTCAGAAAAAGATCCAGTTGGTTCCTTTCATTCTTTGGTCCAAGTGCACCAAGGCAAAAGCTTTAATCACATAATTACACTCTCCACAGCATAATTTTGTCTACAGTGCACTATACAACAAGAGCCTAGAATTAAAGACAACAAGAAAACCAGATTTTCACTTCTGATCTGGATCTTAATTTCATTCTTCTGCATTTGCATTCAACTGTACAATTTCCAGCCTTCATTATAGCTTTATGCACACGATTTCTCCTTCACCTGCCCCTCCTTGGATGGAAAACAATTTAAGTGTCTGTAATTTGACAAGGAACAAGCTACACTCTCCAGCAGCAACACTTGCAACTGCCCTTAGCCAGACAGCAGAGTTAAATAATGTCCCCAATATAGACACAAAGATTCAGGCAATAGGATGTTAAACCCTCAAACACATGTTATTCCATAAAAACTTACGTTTCAACACTTTTTTTTTTAAATCTCTGGTTTGATAACACCTGATGAGTGACCTGAGGGACACATGGGGAAGGATCAGGATAATCAGATATCAGAGTTTAAAACTGAGACAGGGAAAGGCAAGTAGGAAAAAGCTTTTTAATGTCTCTCCATCATAAGGCCCATGAGACATCTCATGATACAAGAAGGAGCAAAGTTCAGAAGAAATAGAAAGAAACACAGAAAGTAGTTAAGCCATGGACCTCCTTATCAGAGGATGCTGTGGTTGTTAAATATTGACTCTGGCTCACAGGATTGTGGGCTAATTCCGGGAAGTGAGATCAGCTGAAAGCTGCTGAATGTACAGAAACCCCCTCCAGAGCTGCAGGAAGCTGGGGAATATTTTGTGGATTATCACTGCTCTTTTGCTCTGCTCTGCTGTGTCCTGAACTGTGAGCTACTGCCCCAAAATGAGAACCTGAAAGTTTGCCAGTATCTCACAGAACTGTTAGCAAAACAAAGAAATCCCACTTCACGTCTCTAAAAGAGCTATGAATTGTTACATATACACACCTCATATCGTGTCCATCCTGTTTATATCAGAAATTAACACATTCTCGAGTTTGGTGGAGGTGAGCTTGTAGCTTTGGAGTTTGTTTTTCCTAGAGGTTGTGACTACTCAGAGCTTTGAAATGATTCCACATTTCCTTATAGAGGACACGTGGGCTGTCCTTTGATAAATAACTGTAGTTGGATTATATTTTACAATACAGTCACAGAAATCACATCTAACAATTCATTAAGTCTCATATAATTATTCCTTCAGCTGCTGAGATGGGCTAGTTCTACCACTCACTTCAGGTCCCACTACGCTAAAAATTTTTTAAAGGCTCTTTACGTATTAAAAAGAAGAAAGAAACAATGCAAACGTCCCCAAAAACCTCTCCACACTTTCTCTTTTATTCCAATGCAAAGCTGAGAGAAGTTTGCTAGAACCAGACAGGCAGTAGTAAGTATCAAGCTCACATATTATCTGCAGTTGCAGATAATACTTGGTGAAAGCTCCTTAAAAGAGACACATATTGTAACAGCAGTAAGTTTTTCAGCGCTGGAGGTCCTGAAAACTTTCTTGGGCCTAAAACCTATGCTTTCTGTTCCACATCAATGCTTCAGTTTGGGGACAAGATGCATGAAGACTCTCAATTTTCTGAATTAATCAAAAAGAAACATTCCAGTTCTCTCCATTAGAGACAAAAAGGTCCCAGGAAGTAGATGCTGAAAGCCTCTGAGCTGTCAGTCTAATACCACTCCATTTCTATAGCAGCAATAGTGTTACAGTCAAGATGTCCTGGGTACTGATCCTGCCTTATGAAACACAGGCATCTCATTCAAAACACAAGGAACACTTGGAGTGACAAAAATATGCCTACACTTGTCGTTCTGCACAAACCAACTTGCTCAGGGACACGTTGGGTCTTGCCTGAAATACCTCAGCACCATCTACAGGAAGCCAAGGGCTCGACAGCACCTCTGGAGCAACCCTGGGAAATTGGGCTGGAATTGCAGAAATCAGCAGGCACTTGGAAATGCTGGCTGGAGCAAATCTCGAATGGAGAGCTGGGCTCCATCTGCAATTCAAAGTGCTCTCTCCACTCCACTGGCTGTTCTCCTACAGCCAAAGGCTATGCCAGAAGTCTCTGTAAGTTTAAAGCAGCACATTGTCACTGCAGGCATCTGAAGGTTTACCCTTCCCAGCAGCCCTTTCTCCTTTAAAAGCAACGGAGCAAATCTTTCCATCTTCCCTCTGAGGTCATCCGCACTCCTCCACACTCTCTAGGTGGCCTAAATCCCTCTTGAAATGTGGTGTCCAAACTGGATAAAATAGTCATTACAGCAGGAGTTTTACAACTGTGAGCAGGATTGGCTCCTATCTTGCAGACAAGACTTGTTTTATGCATTCTTGTCTATCTGCTTTTTTTGTAACCCCATGTCCCTTATGACTATCCCTCACTTCGTAGAAGACCACACAGACTTCACTCCAGAGCTGCTGCCACACAGGAATAATTAACTCATCTTGGACTTGCAGAAGAAGATTGTATTTCTAGAACCCTTTTTCTACCTTACTAAAAAATAATTTAAAATCTATGCTTGCCTGGCAAGGTGCTGCAGCTGATTTGACTGCAGGTATAACAAGCATATTTCCTATGCTTTCATATTAAGTATTAATGAAAAAACCCTGCAGAACTCTTCCTTATCACCCAGCCAGCCAACAACGCTGTCAGCTCCTCTTCAAGTACAACTTTCCAATCAAGCACACAGGTACTTCAGATTTTTACCAACACCTTATTTCTTACATTTGCTTTTGACAGTGTCAAGCAAAAGTGTCAAAATCTAACTTGCACCACTTCTTCTCCGCTCACAATGCCTAAATGAGGGAGAAACTGCCTTGTTTTACAGCTGGGGGCAGCACCAAAGTGTATCTCTCCGTGGTCTCTCTATTCCTCCCTATCTCTGGGAAGGCTCCCATCAGCACAGCCCATGAGCTCGGGCTCTGTGTTGCTACAGTCACAGCTAAATGCCACAAGATGTCACTGTGTCCCTAAAATGTTTGGAAACACGATCAGGATTGCCCAGTCATAAACACATAGCCCTAGAGGAACAGAAAAATATAATTTGAATATTAGAATTACAGGCTGCATAAAAACTGCCTTACTTAAAAGTTTAGTACAGGTTTTGTGCAAGGTGTGTGGAACTACATTCCTTCAAACAAGATGAAATTCACAGCTCTTGAACACAAAGAGCAGCTTTTTGGTAGAAGTTTTCTGATCCTCTGTGCAACCATTACATTATTTAGGCTCCCAGTGCCTCACCTTACAGGGCTCTGATCCCCTTTGTACAAGAGTAGCCACAACCCAGGGAGGATAAAGGGCTCCCTGAGGAACTCCAGCCTAATTCTCTGAATCCCTGGCAAACACCCCAACCAAGGGGCACAGCATCTTCCTCCACACACAGAGGTTCTGTGTCCCTTTGTCCAGATCTTTCCCCAAGCACGTTTCCTGGCTGGGGGAGCCTCTGGGCCCGAGGAGGCAGCACGGACAGGCACAGGCTCCTGCTCAAGTTCAACACCAACCCCACACTGCTTTGAAATCTTTGCCAGAACTTCTAATCCAGTCAAGAAACAGCATATTACACTTTCCATTCTGCTGGAAGTCTCAGCATCTCATCCAAATTTGCTGTCCAGACATGCACAAATGGAGCCAGGGCAGTTCCTGACTTGCCATCAGTGCTCCCGCAGCACTTTCCTCTTAGCTGCAGGTTTAGAGCCCTTCTCCAGTGCTGTGATATCCCTGTTATGGCACTTGTCAGTTCTACAGCTCACTTGTCATTAGGTGCCTCTGTGCTAAGGGAGAAAATAATAATTTCTTAAAGCTGTGACAGACATCACCAACTTTTAAGAACAAGATACCAAAGACAGACCAAGGTAACGATTAGGATAGCAGTTCCGCAAACATTTCGCCTGACTGCCAGGCTTCACATGGCCCTGCCTGGTGTAAAACCCAAATCCCAATGATTAACAGCATGAGGAAGTGGATAATATCCTTAGGAACAAAGCCAAGAGATTTCAGTGAGAAACAGCATACTGTGAGCTAGGACTAAAATCCAACTCACCTGTCATATGTCTCTTTGAGATCTCTGGCCAGTTTGCACTTGGGTAGGATGTGATGAAAAGGTGACTGGGGCCCTTCTGTGGCTACGGAAAGTTTCAAAACAAGAAAGCAAAAAATTGATTTCAAATCAAAGAGTTTCCTCTTCCCCCATTGGGTATCAACCTGTGTCTTAGGGACAGAATTTGTATCATTTTAATCTACAATTATCTTTCAAAGCTTTTACAATAACTCAAGTTACACATTAAAATAATAATAGTGAATTATTGCCAACTTCTGCTAAACCTCAACTCAGTTAAGAACATGTAACCAAATTTGACAAATGATGACTTTAAATGCTTTGCTTTTCTAGATGTTAGCTTTAATTTTTAATGCTTGCAGCAAGATGACGCATCACTGTCAGAGAGAGGTCACCCTAAATAGTGCACATTATTATAGTACATTTTCCAAGTGCAGTCTATAAAAATGCTCTGTAACTGTTTGCTAGCCAGGTTACAGCATGTAAGAGTAAAGCTTCCACGTAGGAAGTCTGGTGACTCAGCAGACAGCATTAAAGCATGGAAAACTTGCTCTGGGCTGGGTGAAGCAGGTCACATAGGAGCTCTTCCATGCCAGCCTGACAGGAAGAGGCAAACACGATGGCTCAGTGCACAGTCTCCAGCGACTCTGCTGAACTTAGCTAGCAAAGAAAGCAAAGAAACTACTTCACCTCTAAAACTCACATCTCTGCATAGGGATAGTGAACTTGGCTGAGGCAAAATGCAGGGAAAAGCTCTCAGAATGCTACAGAGCACCAAAACTTGTTCACGGTGACCCCAGGCCCAGGAGAAGTAAGAAGGTACAATCAGCACCTCTCTGAAAGAGTGTTCCCGGACAGAGCCATTGCTGCTCAAAGCACTCACTCTCTGACATGGCAGACACCTCGTCCTGGATAGCCAGGATGAGCTTGGCCTCCCTGGTGAGGTACTGGCAGCGGCGCTCCTCGTGCTGCAGGACGATGGCGATCCTGCGGGACAGGTTGTGCAGGCAGTTGATCACCGACGGATCCGCGTTGGCCTGCGGGGAACACGAGCAGCCACTGAGCCACAGGCACGTGGAACTACAGTGATGATGGGTGAGAGGTCAAATGATTTTCCATTGATACCAAAAATCAGCCTCTTGACTGGAAAAAGAACAGAACTTTCTCTACCAGCAACCAAGCAGAAGCTCAGACATGTCCAAATGTAATTTGGATTTCTAAGCTTGTCTCCGTGCATCAAAGGAACACCTCACCTGGAGTGTGATACCCCCATCTGGTTTGTTTTTCCAGTTGTTAATGGGCCTTCTACTAGCAGAGAGCACAGAACTCCGCTTCACACAGTGGGACAAGAAAGTGTCCAGCTATTTGAAAAGGCAGAATATCCCAATGTTGAGGTTAAACTCACTGGCTGCACAAGGGCTGCAGTCCCACTCACTCCATGTTGCCACACTGGTGTTTGTCCTATGTCCTGACAAGGCAGTAACTAAGTAACAATTACCAGCTCATGACCAACATTTTCATCCCAAATCTGAATTAATTTGGATTTACGCTCCCAAAAAATTCACAAGTATGGCTTATTACTAACACTGCATTTCTGAATGTCCCAGAAAGAAAGTGCTGGAAAAATCTATCATGTCAGTACAGCTGCCAAGGGGGGTGAGGGGGCACTCAGTAGCACCAGCATGAGTCAGCAGTTGCTTCATGTTTGTTAAGACATTTAAAGGAATTTAAAGTTCTGGCAAGTGAGAAACCAGCAAACCGTGACTCATCAGTTTTTTGACTCCACTGTTCCTGCTGAGTCACGCCACGTTGGTAGCCCTGAGGCTCAAACACAGCAGGATCAGTGCTGATTATAACACTTGGACCTTTGCCTGCTCTGTCTGCCTGCTGCAGATGGACACTCATCTTTATCTCTGAGGGCCTCCACCCACCCCCTGCACTGCACTACTCCATCCTAGGAAAAAATTTCCACTTGCTTCTCGCCCAACACTTTGCAGAAACCTGACTGCTCCCTTGTGAACTACGAGTGTCTCATCTGGCAAATGGACTTAGTGCCGCCTCACACACAATTACATCAGTGTCATCACATGGCTGAAGGGCAAAGAAAGCCAGTCTTCCTAGAAGCACTAGAAATTAGATTCCAGAAAAATGTGGGCTAGTCTTCACTGCACTCCACCAAGCTCTTGTGAATGAAAGAGCATTGGTTCCAACACTCCTGCTGCCACGTGACTCAGTGTGCATCGATGTGTGTGTTTGCAGGTGCATCTACACACACTTCCCTGCAAGCAAAGCACGGGGCTTTAACAATTCACCAAAACAACATCTCTTAACGTGTGAAATCTAAAATCAACTCCTCTATTGCAAATTCAGCACTTCCTGCCCCAGGAGTGTCCCAAAGCACAGGAACACTGGATCCCCAGCAGAGCTCCGTAAACAATTTCTTGCTTGATTCAGATAATTGTCTTGTGTGAAACCTTGCTCCTCATCTGAGGACAAGCCCTCCAGACTGGGGCCATGTCCATGTCACCACTGGAAAGCCAGTGGTAAGATAAGTATTGGTGCTAAAAAGAAAAAAAATTTCCTTTCACAAGCAGGGAGCTGGAGGTTTTTAAATCAGGACATTACGTCCAGTCGAGCAAAAATCAACCATTTCCATAAAGACAACTATTCCAGCTCCCTTTTATTTTTAAACAACCCGTGGACTGGGAAAAGAAAGCCAGAGCTCTGAAATCAAATAATGCTTGAACATAATGAAATTTCTAGGGCTTTAGACCACCTAATTAGCCAAGCCAGGATCCCTTAACACCAGCATCTAGTTAATAGAGGAAGCCTGAAAAAAATCCCAAGCAGAAACCACACATTTGTTCCAGGTTTTTGCTGAGCATTGAAACCTCTTTATTCTTCACTTGTACCTTCTTCTCATTTAGCTGCTCAGCTGCTGCTCCCTGGCACTCTCCCTTTACAGTGACCTCACTGCTGAGAGGAGGCAGCTTTCAAACACTGTCCATTAATCATAAAACAAGCCTGGAGTGTGAGCCTACTGCATTCTCTCATGCATCCAAAGCACATCCCACTGTCAGATGGAACAGAGACAGTCCTTACCCTTAGTGCAAACACCACGTTGAACAGAATCATGGTGGGCATCTCTCTCTTTGGTGAGGGGTCAGTTTTGGACACCTGAAAAATATTTTTTAAAAAATCCCATAGGCTAGTGTCAGTTGGAGCCAGTAACAAAGGGAAAGTTATAATAAAAGAAAAACATTTTTTTTTAAAAAGCCTTAGTTAAATAACAAGCTGAGAAAAGAGAGCAGACAAATCAATTTATATCATCAAATATGACTTGCAAAAAATAGAACTATGACTTTTTTTTTTTAATTAAAGTGTCACAGTTACTCTACAACACTGCCTTTGCTGAGCAGCTGTGAAGACTTAAACCAAAGCCTTTTGGTCACGAGCATGGAAATGAGTGTCAGCAACGACAGCACTCTTACAGTGTCTTTGTTATTCCATTTAGCATCATTAGGGACCTTAGGTTTAAATTCTATAGCACAACTGTCAGATGTATTGTCAACTGGATTCCACAGATTTCTCATCGAAGGCCACACCAACTCCTTCCTTTCCTAAAATCCCCACTCAAATTGCATCCCGTTACAAGCTGCTGCTTTTATCAGAAAAAATATGCTCTAGAACAGCAGTACTAAAATAAAAGGTTTGATTTTTCCCTTCGTGCAGGATTTCAAACACATTATCCAGCCCCTCTATTCTCTCTGTAGCAGAGAGCTCCATCCCTAAGGCAGATTCAAACTTTCCAGTGAGAAGAAACAGGTGGAGCTGAGACAAGCAAGTGGAATTTGCACAGCCAGAGCAACAGCTCCAAAAGGAGCACACGTTGCCACAAGATGGAGCACAAAATGCAGAGGACATCCCCACCTCCCCTGCAGCTCCCTGCTCAACACCCACCCCATCCCAAGTGCCAACAGCTGGAATCTGCCAGGCCAAACAGTAGTTGGTCTCTACCCAAAGTATGTGCAGCACCTGAGCCAGGGCAAGCACAGAGCAGCATCTGCCCTTCCTGACAGGTTCCAAGAACCAGCACTGAACTGCTCAGCAGTGAACTCCAAAATCTGACTGCTTTCATTCAGGAGTCTCAAAATTTAGAAAACTAAGAGGTGATACCTAGTTTTGGTTTTGGTTTTTTTCTAAAGTGAAAATTACATTCTGTCAAAAAAGGCAGTGATGGGAGACTGGTAAAGGCAGTTTACTGTGTTTATCTGTTCTGGAGTTACAGGTTCCAGGACGTCTTGTGAATTTCCAAGTGTAAGGCCTGATCCTGTTCCTTCCTTAAACTCAAAGAAACTACCACCACTAACATCGGTTGGGATGCAGGATAGGTTTCATATCACCTCATGTCCAGAAAAAAAGAAGATGACTAAGTTGGGAAAGAAAATGCTGAAGGAATTTGAAGAATTCAGAACATTGCTACATAAAAGGCAATCTGGCACACAGAATTAAGTATTTCTACTCTTGTAACTCCTGAATCTCATCTAAGTAAGAATTTGCTGAGCTGTCCTGTGGATCAATTTACTGCAGAACTCTGAGGTAACCCAAAGCAGAGACTGCTGGTTACTCCAGCCACTGCCTGAGCTCCATGGAAAAGCAGCTCCATCTGGCTCCATCCTCCTAACTGCAGGAGGGTCCCAGATTTAGACTGACATAAACCAGCAGAGATGGCTGCCACATCCAGAGGATTCTGGACTCTAGAAAGTTCTGGGGTGCCTCCTGGGGTGATAAGACACACCCAAAAAGAAGATCCTTCAGAAGTAACAAAAAAAGACATTACAGCTCTTTATAACTTTGTTTATTCGCCCAGATGCAATTTTATTTAGACAAATTGAAATGAAGTGACATTTCATGCAATTAGGATTAAACTGACTGGCAAGAATGTACAATAAGTGGTGAAAAAAGATGCAAATACAGATTTTCAGCCTCGTTTACAGCACATTTAGGAAGTTGGGCCTTTCAGACGTGATTAGTAAAATAAAGGAAAATTACCTGAGGGAGAACAGGCCGCTGCTGTCAGAGCCTTGAGGGCACCAAAAAGTCTTAATGGCCCTGACCAGCCCCAGTTGGGCTCCCACACACACCCCCCTAGTCCATGACCTGAGAGCCCCACTTCAGCTCGGCCCAGGGCCTGGAGCTGTGCCTGTCTCCTGGATGGACCCTTGGTTAAGTTTGTCACACCCTTGTCCTGTCTCCTTCTGCTCCTGGCTGGGGTCCCAATACAGACCCTGGGCCTGGTTCATCACTTGCTTTGCCTGGGGCTGCTGATGGATTTGCACAGCTTGGGCACACTTGAATCCTGTCTTCCAAGACAGTTCAACCTTTTCAGGGCTGAGTCCTGGTGATCCTCCGTGACTTTTCCTGCAGACTCACAACTCAGTTCCCAAAGTAGCATCTTCTGATGCTTTAGGCCAGCTCCTCGCTGGGATTAAAGCAGTCTGGTCCTCTAAATACCAAGCAGCAGTTACCAACAAGCTGTTTCCACCTCTAATTATAGCTAGAAAGCAGGATAGAATTGGCAAGCACGCTTTTTTTTTCCCCTGAAAAAAGGAATGACTTAGCAAATTTGATGAAAAATGAGACCAAAGCAGTTCAGTGACAGGGATCCGTGTTGGATTCAGAAATTACCAAAGCCTAGTTCATTCCTACAGTTGATCAGAAAGAAGGAATAAGACAGGGAATATTTGGAACACAGAAGCACATGAATTCTTTCCTGGATTTAAGCAGGGCCTTTTACATAGCCCAGGTATCACGCTGCTCTCATTCTAAGCAGCTAAAACATAGGCCATGGAGGAAGGTCTCAATGCAAACATCAGCCTGACTTGGTCCACAAGGAAATTTTAGATCTCTTTCAACATCCTACATATTCCATCTAAGTCTTGTGGATCATCTTCAGCCTCAGGAAGAGTTAAAAGCCAAACAAGGCTGACGCAGCTTTTAGCATTTGTGAAGGTTCTGGGTGGTGTTTTTTTAACTGCCACACTAATTAGAGGTGCTAAAAGCTAACTTGCAGTAACTAAAATAGTGAGAAACAGCTTTTTGAGTTGGAGTGCCCAGTTTTACTTCTCCTTACTCACACTGCTTCCCGAAGAGTTTCTGTGATCTCTGACAGCTCCCTCAGTTTGCCACTCACTCCGTTTACCCAGAAGTAAGTAAAAGACAGCTTGGAGTGTCAGGAAGTAAAAACAGGATCAAAAGCCAACGTGCACGTTCTGAATTCCAGGTTTCCTCACTAAAGCCAGGCAGTTTGTGAGGAAGACAGGTCCCCAGAGGGGATCTCATACCGTACCTGCCCGAGGGCATGCTGAAGCAACGTGGGATGGCCAACAAAGCGAACGTTATCGATCTTCAATTCAAACTTCTTGCCACACATATCTGACTTGGTAGCCAAAATTGTTGCCAGGATGACATCCGAAAACCTTGAAGAGCAGAAACAGAAGTTATTACGATTTTCAAAAAGCACACCCCTAAAATATTCCTCCAAATACAGATAGATTTAGCTCTGAAGTTTTTAAGGCGCTGTAAATTGTGACTAAATTGCTGTACCTGGAGTACCACCAATTATGGCAAATTAAGGACCCCTAAATTACATCTCTCAGATCATCACAATTATAAAACAGGAAGCATTCACAACAAAGACTGCAGGGTCATGCTCATTTAATTACATGCTCAGCAAAATACATTGAAAAGATTAGATGCAGTTTGCTTAAATATAAAAACAGCTGGAGTTAGCCATTGCCTGGATTTAGCTGCAGGTTAATGAACTTACTAAGCAACTACATATTGACACAGCCTGTCACTCAAGCACAACAGAGATCTTTAAGCCACCCAGTATGGCAGAGGGGAAGGCAAGAAAGAGCTGATTCAATTAGAAGAAACACAGCCAGTGCTTGTCCTTCCCTTCCCAAAGCTCATCAGTGACATTCCAAGTTCCTCACTTAACAGATCTCAACCTGTGGTCAGCAGACGATTGGCACCCTCCAAGAGCTGCCTGGCCTCACCTGGGCTTTTTCATTTGATAAACCACGTTCATGACAGGGCAGGCCCTTCCCAATGCCCAGCCATGGTGTTACTGATGGGGGGAAGGCAGCAGCTCTGAGACAGGAGGGCAAGTATCTACAAGGGGTCTGCCTTGTAAAACACAGCCACTGCTGCAAAACCGGCTAAAAATCCAGTGTGACAAGGGAGGAATTCCACAGCTGCTCTCTCCGGTGGCCTCACAACATTGGTCTGGTCTCTACCAACACTTGTTTTCCTCAAGGTGTCCCCTGGGACAGCGAAGCTCAAACCCACAGGGAAGAGGACCTCAGCTGCTAGAGCAAACCTGTTGCTCTAGAATAGGAGCAGTGCAAGGCTTGTTATTAACATTTCCTCATCTGATTTCCCAGAGGCTCCTACTTAACCAAATGAATTTCAAACCACTTTCCGACAAGAGTCGGTTTTTAAGAATGAAAATGTTTATTTTGTTTTCTGTATTTACACTCAGGGATGTGTGTCCCTGCCAGACCATCCCCCTCCAGCAGGCAGGTGTCCCAGATAACCCAGTATCACTCAGAGAGGAGGGCAGGCATGGGTGTGTGCTCTGCTCTCCTTATCTCTTGGCCACAAGTGAGCCCTCCATGCCCAGAGAAGGAATTAATGTACCTAGTCCTGCTTCCCTCTGAGTCATGGAGTACTACAGAAATGAAGACAAATGCACTCAAGGACACAGGGGGAATGTCTTTTATTTACAAACACCGGAGGATGAAGGACCACACAGGTCCAAACTGCCAAAGCCCCTGGTGCTTTTGCAAACAGGTCACCCTGACCACAGCACGCTGCTTATGTTTGGTTTATGGAAGGAGCAGCTGCGTACAAACTTCCAAATCTCTGATTGCTCTGCTCCAAACTCCAAGCTAAGGGCAAGCAGCGACTAGCCAGAGATTCCAAGGGGCCACTGAGCCCATGCTCCTCAGCACTGGGCTGCACAGCTGGGGAAGTTTGGGAGGAAAGGGCAAAGAGACCTCGAACAGGACCTGGACTGACAGTCCCGGGAGATCACATTCAAAATAGAAAAAAAAAATCACCATGACAGCAGTGAGCTTCTCCTCCTCTTTTTGCCCTGTTCAGCTGCTCGTTAATAGGCTCGTCATGGAGCCAGGAAGATGGTAACAGCAGTGGATCCAAAAGGAGCATATGTTTTGGGGGGTGAAGGGAGAAGGAGGGCAAGCTAGAAAATGTCGGCTTCCTGGTAAGAAATTAGTTACCCTTCCCTCCTCCAGCCTTGGCAAAGACTACCTGGGAGCTGCTAAACTGATCATTCTGATGACTTTCACAAGGAATTCCACCAGCAGATCTTTTAACAGATAATGTGGTGCTAAAGGTGGGAATTCAGCAGCTTCCCAAGAGAGCTCATGACACCAACAGCTCTGTCTGCCCTACCTTGTATGTGGCTCTTTGGGAAGGAGATTAAAAGGTTGATTTGGGAAAGTCCTCAGTATCTTCTCACCATCAGGGTCTTCCCTGTCTGGGAGAGTGCTGGAATCGCAGCCAGATGACATGCTCAGGGACGGAAAATCCTGACACAGGTGCACCTGCTATCACCACAGGCTCTCCCGAGAGTCACCTGGACTCCAGCCCTGTTCTCCTCCCCTGACAGCCTGGATTTATAGTTTTGCTGTCTGGGTTTTTTTAACCCCCAGTGCTCTACATAATTTTGACATTTCTTAGGCCTCAGGACAACAGGGAAATAGAGGAACAGCAGATGTGTTATTCCCATGACTTCAATTCATCACCTCATCTTATAAAATAACACTTTTACTTTAAATATTTTAATACACATTTTCCCATCTTTGGGGTATGTTAAGATGACCTAAAACCACTGACTTCTCAGAGCCCAAGAGTTTGTTAGAAGCAGATTGGGTTTTGTAGTTGGGCAGTAACAGTCCCTTCTCCTTTTAGGAGATTAGTCTGAGCATTGTGAATTCCAGAGGGAAGCAAACCTCTTCTGTACTAAGGAATTCAGCAGGCAGAAAGTAAAAAACAATAAACAAAAGCTTTGATTTGCTCAAAATATCCTACCACTCCTGTCCCGAGCACAACACAGCAACAGCACACTGAAAAGGAGGAGGGGCGGGGGGGAATTCAAACATGAATTCATTTTTTCCCCCAAGAATGGATAATAACTTTTTATATGCCACATGAATTCAAAGCAAGGTTTTTATAAAGAATTTTTCTTTGAAGTAGTTTGGAACAGGATCTGAGTATGTAGGTGAGGTTTATTTTAAGCAGAGACTAGAGATGCATTATTTTTCTTACTTCTGAGGCCCTGAGTTAAGCACTTTTCCCTCCACGTGTTCAATTGTCCCATTTAGCTGAGTGGGGCACCAAGAACAAGCAACCAGCACAGCTGCTCAAACCTGGCTCCTCTACAGAGCTCTCCATCATTACCCTGGGATTAAATAGTTTACTCACTGATCTGTACTTTCAAGTCATTTCTCCTCAGAACACAATTTGGTTTAGGGCTCCTCGTTGGAATAACTACAATGCCAAGGCTATACTTGTTGCATTCCCAGAGACTCCCAGCTTTTCCCAATTCACAGAAGGGACAGTGCCACACCCACTCTGGATTCCCTACAGGAAGCACAGAAATGTTAGTAGGACCTTCGTAATTATCCTGGCACAAACCTTTAGCAATACATTTCCTACAGACATTGTGATTCAGCATGTAATTTTCTCATCATTCAGTGTAAAACAGAAACCAGAAACAAAAGCACAATTAAAAGGATGGTGAGAAAAGAAAGCCATTCTAGACAAAGGTGATTGTTTAGAACGTTTGGTCTTACCCTGAAACCAATTGCTCATCAGTTAGAGGACATTGGTCTCTGAAATGGGAACATGGCCATAAACACAAAACAAAACACAACAAAAGAAAATAAACGAGGCAAGTACACAAAATACAAAAGAAAAAAAAAGAGATAATATTAAAAACTAGGATGAACTATCAAGGGTTAAACTCCTGTAAAGGAAATACAACTGTTGAGAAGAGTCAAAAGTTAATGGAAGGTGAATTCCAGGGATATATTGCAGGCTTAGTTTGACAACATGGAGAAAACAGCTAAGGTAACTTAGTCCTTGCACTAGCAGTGGCTGCTGCCATGTGTTTTCCCAGAGTACACAGCATTTATGGAGCTGGATTTCCATGGCACTTTTTAATTCATGCTTACCTTAAGAGAAACGGAAGAGGATGCAGTCTGATTTAGAGCAGATTCTAAACCTCAGTCTCTTTCCTAGACTATTACTGTCATTTTCACCAAAGAACCTCCCGTGCAGCCCCAAATGACCCACAGCTCTTCCCATTTGGTTGTAGTGCCTCCATGCCCACAAGACTTAGGAAAAAAGGATGCCAAGTGTTTATTGTTGCAGGATTCTGCAAAGGGCCTGGCACACAGAGCCACCACTGCTCCTACAGGGATCCACACAGCAGATACAAGGCTGGCCAGACTCACAGCACACATGTGAAGTCCTTCTCTGCCCCTCTGTGTGCCCCAAGCAATAAGCACAACTTAGGAAGTGGAGGCTGAAAAAGCTTTCAAGGTAAAGAATCCTAAAGAACCCTTCTTTACAACAGGTGTACAGAGCAGGACTCTGTTAGCACGTGTATCACTTTTACATCAGAAACACCTGTTCCCCTTTAACAGTCAACTGCCACTTTTTCCCCCAATTAAGAAGATAAAAAAAGGACTTGTTTCTTGAAACAATTTCATAAATGTACTGAAAAATGAATCTGATAAAAGCTTTACTCTATCCCACATTAGAAAGGGGAGAAAAGTGAAAACCTCCAACAATCACTTATACAAAACACAGCAGATGTTCTGCCAGTCACATTGAGAAGAGAGTTTGTAGATGACAAACTACATAAAGGGGTGATATTACAGGAAGGGTGTTCGAAGGAATGGGTGGATGAATGGAAAAGCACAGGCTTACAGAAAGGAAGCCTTTCAGAACAAATACAAGGAAGAACACTGGAGTCCAGTGAAAGAGGGACAGAGGAGACAGAAATGTTATCACAGGAGAACTACTGTTTGTTAGAAAGGGACATTCACATCCTTGTTTGTCAGTAACTTGGGTTTTTCATAACAGAAGCGTTTGCTAAATTTGCTGAAACTCCTTCAGTTAGTCAGCTCTGCTACTAAAAATGCAAAGTCTGCTCTAACATATGCTACTGTATGTGCCTCCTCATTAGAATATTTGCTTGCTGGCTATACCACCTTCAGAAAAACTACCCAAAAAATCATTTCAAACCAATTTAAGATAGCATTATCTTATGGCTTCAAAGGAGTAATTGCCTCATATTTTTTCAAGGGAAAGGAAAAAGACTAGCAGGCATCTCCATCAAGATTGGGAGGGGGTGTATTCCTGGTAAAACACTCAGAAACTGAAGGATGTTTTTGAAAAGTGCAAACGATGAAAGGCTGAGAAGAAGCCAACAGAGAGAGACACTTGACAAGCAATTTGTTTTGACAGTGACAGTCTTCCGAATATCTTTTTGTTGCATGGCCATCATCAACACACCTCAAATACTTTTGCTGCTCAACTTGCTTTCGGCAGGAAGTAAAATATGTATTCTGAGGACCCAAACACGGCTCCATTGAGCAGAAATTAATACGAGCAAACACACACCAGTAACCTGGAGGAAAGATTATCGTGAATAGGCTGCCATTGTCTATAAAAAACCAAAAAGCATAACAATGACCAGGAAATTGAGACTGGAGGCCAAAAGAAATCCAATTATCTATACAAATATGCTACATAGAAATGGAGTTAAGGCACCTAAACTGATCTACTTTTGTCCTTTCTGAGACCATGAAGAAATACATGCACCTCAACTGCTCTAGGAAAGGTCAGCTCCAAAGCAATTGATCCGGGTTCCAATAGCTCAGTAAAGGAAAAAGCACCAGTAAATCTTACCTAGGGCACAGTTGGTGCTAGATTGCTAATAAATTAAAGACAGCCATCCAGTGTAAAAAAGGATGACTCCGACCCTCTTAAGAACTATTGCAGCTACAAGACAAATCTGAAATAACCTTTGTACTGAGCATGGAGTGGGAAAAACCCAAACCTACAACATTATCAAACTTGCCATACACCATCAACTCAACCTACCAGTCTGCCCACTCCACAGCCTCAATCTGTGCCACCAAAAACACCCATGGGTGCTACTGACACACAGGGATTGAAAGGAACCTTTTTCCAACTCTTCCTCGACAAAGTCTTCCAAAAACAATAGAAAACCACTTCATAAATTATTTTTATTGTGGACAACTCCAGACAGAAAATCATCACCACCGGAAAAGGGACTGGACTTCACGCTGATGAACTCTCTCCACGGACTGAGCGCACTGAGCGTCCAGGAAGGGAACTGCTGCACTGCAGAAGGATCTTACAGGGATGGAGCTGCCACTGAAGGAATGGCTCTCACAAAACCAGTTGCTCCATTCCTGGTCTCTTCAACCTGATCTTCAAAGGAAACACACAAACTGAAGCAAAAATTCCTAATGTTGGTGAGGAAAAAAATCAGTGATGATATTGGTTTCACAGCATATGAAAATTAAACTCCTTTCCCTTCCCAGCTTACAAATCAGGTGCATCTCCCTCCCTCCAGGGGATCTGCACTTTTCTGCCTCCACTCTTCCCTTAGAATCCCTTCTATTCCAAGGCACCAACTTCTGTTACTCCTAAAATTGCCTGATACAAATCAAAGTTGGAGCAATCTGTTGCACAGTTTTGAAGATGCCTTTTTGTCTTCTGCTGGAAGAAGCATCTGTGCACTTAAAACTTGCATATTTTTTCCACCTCTATCAGCCAGTGAAAAATACGAACTTTGCCAACAAAGCTCTCTTGTCTAATTTAAACTAACAGCACTCAGTATATAAAGAGCACCAGCATGTTCTTCTACTAGCAGGTACCACTGAAGGGGATACATTTAGCTGCTACATCAGTTGTGTGGGATGCAGGGGACTTCAGAGTGATGATTACACTGCTGTTGGGAAAAAGCTTTCAGTAAACAAACTGCGAACAAACACAGTTTTGAAAGGGACTTTGAATTTCAGAAAGCAGATACCCAGCCACGTAAGCAGCACCAGCAGTGTGCTGCACTCCAGTATCCAGCATCTAGAAGAAATAAACTTTCAGAGCAACCTAAATGCTGCTGCTCTTCTATTTCTCTTTCATGTGCATGGCAGATATAGGCAGATCTGAAAAAATTCTTTTAAACACCATAAGTTTAGTAACAAATACCTGACCAGGAGATGAAGCATGAACTTTCACGCCCAGCGTTCTGGACATCACTACAATGAAACAATCTAAATATTTGTTTAGTGTAGGTTACATGCCAGCACATTCAATCTAAAAATCCATTTCAGGCAAACACCAGCAGTTTTCTCATCTGACCATCATTTGAAATGATAAAAGCTTTTCCTACATCCCTGCAGTAACCACATATTGTATCACACTAATTCAGCAACACAGGCAACATACAATAAACACAGCCACGCATTAAGTGCTTTGTCCAACCTGCCAAAACGGCAGAGGCAACAAGAATCAGCGTCAGACGGAAGTTGGTACCATTCCAACACCTTCTTAACCTATCTAGGGAAATTCTAGAGCCAGAGGTTTGAACAGCAACCAACAAAACCCCCGGGATATCCAGCAAACGTGTCCACTGAGCCCTCCTGCCTTCCACAGCCCAGTCTGAAAAGCCAGTCACCAGCTCCCAAACATACAAATGGTTTGTTCCCACTGGAGCTGTGCCCTGTCCACACTGCACTCACTGGACACACAACCAAAGGTTACATTTTAAGGTTTCAAAGGCATCAGAAGAGGCAGGAGATACAAACGACCTCAAGCAAAACGTGTTTTCATAAGATCCCAGTCCTGGAAAACCAAATTAACTGATGATGTTTACAGTCATGCGAGTGATTTTAGCTTCAGCTAAACCATTCTCAGTCATAAAGGTAACAACAAGCTTACATTTTATGGGGGGGAAAAGTGATGATTACTTCTTTCGTACTCTTATATAAGAGAACAGCAGCAACCACCCCTTTTTATTAATATTGGAGATTAAAATTCATATCACAAAAAAGATCTGCAAGCGAACTATGGGCCAACAGACAAAAAAACCTTTTTCCCTCCCAGATTTCTCTCATATCTAGTAGTGATAAATTTAGAACGATGCAGCAGATTTCAAATGCTCAACAAAAACTAATTAGAGGGTCCATCCATACAGACACACATGCTGAACGCCACACTGCCTATTTTCAGTGTGTTTGTTACCCTCTGATTTCCTGTACTTAAAAACTCTCTTCAAGTCTCAGTTTCCTTTTGAGCCACTGTGTCACTCCACTGACACAACGGCAGCTCTGTCTGGAGAAACAAAATTAGTTATTCATTAGTGCACAGAAATTCCATACGACCATTACATGAGCTAGGAAAGAAGTTGAGGCAACTGAATATATCCAGTTAGAAGTAGGCAGGTAAAGAAAAGTGGGATTTTGCCAAAGGATTAATACTCCTAGTTCTGAAAGGGTAATATTGCCTTTCTAATGAGCACAGAATACCTGACCTATACCTTGCCCAGGAAACAACAGATTCAGCAGCATTCCTTCATGAGACAGTCCTCGTTACTAAGCACTAAGTTGCTCATGACTTGATATTAAAGCATTTTTTTGCCAGGTTGTCTTCTACACAGTCCGAGAGAATGTGCCTAGGAACCAGGAGGCAAAAGAGCAGGAGGCTGTCTCTCCTCTGCTTCAACCTCTTAGGCCAGAAGAAATGTTTTCCCTCCTACCTGGAGTCCCCATCTTGATCTTCTGTGGTGTCACCAGAGCCATTCACAGCGTATCGACTCCTTGGTTTGTCTGAAGCAAAGAATAAAGATAAATTTACCCAGGAACGATCTGCTTAATGTGTGTTTGTATGTTTTTCTATTCTCACTTAAAAGAACGTAAAAAAAATAGGAGAAAATTTTTATCCTTCAGGGGATGAAGAGGAGAAAGTGAAACATTCACAGAAATGGACACAGGTAACAGTTTGCAGTTCAAGAGTGAAAAGTAAAATTCTGGCCAATGCAATTTCCCTCCTTATTGCTCAGGTTTTGGGACAACTATAATGCTCCTGCAGTCACAGGAAGGGAAATCCTTTACCAACAAAAAGCAGGAGGGGAGTGGCAGGGAAGCAGTCAGAAAAAAAAAATCTTTTCAGATTTTACCTATAAAAATGAAAAGAGATTTAGAGACGATTCTCTCCTCATAAAGTGACTCATAACCTAAGCAGGGGAGTCAAACTTCTCCTGACACACAGCAGTTAGCACACAACCCAAATCACACAGCTGCATCACCCCGCGGCACCTTTAGGCCCTGCACTGATACTGGTCCCAGTCCAGCCACAGGCACTGTCCCGAACCACGTGCCTCAAAGTAAGAGGGGCAACCAGTGCTGGCACCTGAATAGTCCCGTGGTCCTGTTTTCCAGGAGAAATTAAACCTCCCCTAGCCCCCTATTCAAGAACACGGACTAAGGTTTCACAATTTCTACCCATTATTGGTTAAAGCTTATAGTGTTTACTGAATCCCTTCTTCCAAATCAGTGCCTTCCCTCTCATCCTACCTCCTCCTTCCCCTGCAGCACCCAAAAGCCACGGCATCCACCTGCCCCGGGGACAGCAATAAGGCACCGGCTGGATAATGGCACCTGGCACTAATGTGGCTCAATTGACGTGGGACGAGAGGGGTCCCAGGGCACCCGGAGGGGGTGAGGGCACCTGCAGGGCGGGGGCTGGGAGGTGCAGAGTCTCGTGGGGGTGTGAGGGCTGCGTGTGTGACGGGTGCCAGGTGCTCATGGACAGTGTGAAGGATGTGAGGGGGGTTCCGGGCCCCCACGGCGGCTGTGAGGGGTGCGTGTGGGGTACCAGCCCCCCGGGGGGAGGATGCCAGGCCCCGGCGGAGGCTGCTGCGGGCGCGGGGCAGCCGCAGCCCCCGGCGTCGGCACTTACTGTCCTGCGCGGCGGGGTGCTCGGCGCCGCGCTGGAACGGGAAGCGGAACAGCAGCTTGTTGCCGCGGCTGCCCGAGCTCACCAGGATCACGCTGATGGGGCTGGTGCTCTCGCCCATGCCGGCTCGGGCTTCCCGCAGGAAGGGCCCGGCCGCTGCGCCTTCCGCTTCCGCCGCG
>VZTA01009283.1:179759-197928 GCA_013398855.1 Mohoua ochrocephala | reverse complement strand
GGCGGGGGGCGGCCGGAGGGGTCTCGGGGGGCAGAGGCGGCGGTGGGAAAGCGGCGGGGTGATGGCGAAGGGAGCCCCGGGAGCTGCCCCGGGTCCCGCAGCTGCTGCCGGGGTGGATCTGCAGTGACTTTGGGGTGGCTTCGTGCTTTCCCGAGGGAGTCGGGGGCTCTTGAGCATCCCCGCGGAGCAGCGCTTGTGCCGGTCCTGCAGAGCAGTGGGAGGTCAGGCCAGTCCCAGAGGGTTCTGCTGTGTTTGCAGCGGTTGTTTTCCTTGGGTTTGCCTTGTTTTCGGGTTACTTTACTTCCAGGGCATGCAGACGGATGGATGGGAGCGGCGCTTTTGGGAGACCGGTGGGTCTGGGTCTGGGATCTGGGGTCCCGCGGGGATTGTGCCCCCCCTCCGGAGTTTCTGTGGCGGTGGAGAGGTTTCGGGAGGCGAGGTTGTTCACCTGCTCACCCCGTCACGGAGGTCGGCTCGTTCCGCCCGTCCTGTCCTGTTGATGGTGGTTATCGCTTCCTCACAGTCCGCAGAGCGTGAGGCTCTCGGGGAGCCACGGGCGAGATGGCCCCGTGCCCCAGGCCCACCCTGCTCTGGCATCCTGCTCGCTGGGTTCCCAGCCCTGGAGAGCTCCCCTGCGCCTCAGGTGTGGTGCTGGGTTTGTCCCGGCGCCGTCCCGCCGGCTGTGGGAATGCCTCGGTAGGGAATGCCTCGGTAGGGTTACATCTGGGCGCTGGCAAAGATCAGCTGCTCCCCGGGGGATCGAGGGGGTCCTTGTTCTGCAACATTTGTAGGCGGATTCTTGACCCGGGATAAAGGAACAGGATTTCTGTTACATTGTAAATGGGCAAACATCCTGCAACGTAGCCCGGTCTTTTCTTGAGTCAGGCTCATCATCAACTCTGCAGCTTTAGAGAGTGTCTGCTTTGAAATGAGGGCTTCATCCCTTTGATGGGAAGCCCTGTGAAACCCGCAGTCAAGGTATTATTTCCTAAAACTACCATGAGATCATCCTTGGACAAACAAACCCAAGCTGTACCAGGTGACTCTTTAATCTGAAATTGAAATAATGTGTCTCCTCTGTGCATCAGGGATTCTACCGCATTCTGTTCCTTGTCTTAAAACACTTTTGGCTTTTGCATAATACGTTTGAAATCTGCTTATGCGAAATCTGTATGGAAGAGGATGGAAAACAGCATCCACTGGACGGGTCTCTTGCTCAGTTTAAAGCTTGTTTCACATCATGGAACGGCCAAGTGGGACTTTCCAGGTGTTGCCATGCTGGTGGCGAGCACACTGAATAGATGGGGATGGACACAAACGGAGCACAGCACATGCCAGAGAACTCTCTCTTGATGCAAATGGGCTGCCAGAGCACACGCTTGGGCTGCAGTGACCTGTCTTTCAGGCTTTTCTGTGCTGATGTTCCGTTTACCTGTGGTATTTCCTTGTCAGCCCGGGCGGAGGGTGGCCTGGCAGTCACATACCAGCTTGCTGGTGCAGCTCTGGGTGCCCAGCACAGCCTGTGAGCAGGGGCTCAGCCCTTGTCACCACAAGAAGCTGTTTGTCGGTGGACTTTGTCCACAGCCCCAGCTGGTGTATACCTGGTGGCAGGCACTGCGTGGGCAGGGCAGGTCTGCCTGCTCTGACCTGGTAATGCTCTTGAGCTCACTCCACATAATTGACCAGTCCTTAATAAAGAGCACTGCTGATTGCTGGAGTTTTTAATTTTGCAGTTGGCTTGCCCTCTCCTCCCCCAAACCCACACAGAGCGAGCTTTGGCTTCGTGAGGACGTGCAGGACGGGTGGTAACCGTGGCTGACAGCTGGTGGGGTTGGGGCAGGTTGTAGGTTGTCTGATGGGACCTGTTGCGTGGAGAAGGACCAGGGCTCTCCCAGCTCTAATCACGCTTGGTGTCCCTGCCTACCCTCATCCTGTGCCCAAATGTCTCCATGGACTGCCAGAAACGAGACTGCCAAGCGTGTGTGGAGTGTGCTGGGGGTACAGACACCACTGATGAAAGCCTGCTCCTTTCCATAGCCCCAGTGTGGGAAATGTCCCCGGGCTGGCGGGGATCACAGCCAGCTCTTGTCCGCAGTACCCACGCACTGTGCTGGCGTTTCAGCCAGGGAGCATTGGTTTGAAAAGCCCCTTTTGTGGTGTCTGCTCCTTGCTGGCCTGGAGAGCAGTGTGACCCCGGCGTGGGGACTGCAGTGGGACAGCTCTGCCCACGGGCTGTGGCCTCTTGGCTGTCCTGCTCGAGGCTCACTCTTCCCTATGGCCTTTCCTGACTCCGTGCACGAAGGCGCTGCAAGCTCTGCTCCCTTGGCTGGCCCCCGTGGGTGCGTGGCCAGGGCAGCCCCTGCGGCAAGGTCAGGCAGCTGCACTCTTCCTCCAGGAGCAAATCCTCCAGCTGCCTTGCGTGGCTGGTATTTCTTGCTTTCCTGTTTCCTCCTTTCCCTGCTGGGCTTGCAGGATGCCCGCAGGCTTTGGCTTGGTGAGTTGCCAAGGAGTTAAACCCATGATTACCGTTCCTGTCTCCTTGCGGTGCCGTGGGTGCAGGCCGGCGAGCGTCCTCCTTTGGGGCACGAATCGTAGGTCCTGCTAGGCTTAGATTCCTCCCGGCAGGAAGTACGTCCCAAGGATCTGGTCGTGCCTGAGAACTGTTTTCCTCTTTCTTTGCCGTGTTTCTTACACAGAGTTGGGTCCTCTGTGTTTCCAGCATGACCCTGTGCAGCGTTGGAGGAAGGCAAGTTAACTCACCCTCACTGCTATTCTGTGATAGAATTGAGGAATCTGCCTCTGAAAGGTGCCACAGTTTCTCCCCACTCTGGGGATTCCAAAGTAGGAAAGGAGCATCAGGAAGCACTCTGCAGACACGTGAAGACATAACCTTTTACCCCCTTGCTGAGTGTTACGAACCTTGGTTTTGGGTGGGCAGCGTGGCCTTGGCTCCACTGTCTCTGTGCAGTTTTATCCCTTTCTCAGCTGGTGTGATGCCTCTTTTCCAGCCCTGAGTTGCAGTCTGGCTGGTTTGGTTAATGTATAATTTTGCTGGGGGTGATCTGTAGGTGTACAGGTGGGCAGAGGGATGGAGGATCTAGTTAGTCCTGATGGCACTTTGACTGAGTAGCTGTTGTCCCCTTGCGGGCCCTCAGCCTACCCTGGGGCTGTTGTCACTGTCCCAGCAGCCTTTCTTCCCGCTAGGAAAATCTTTAGACTTTAGAAGGTATGTCTGAAAGCAGAGTTACATTTGCAGCACATGAATTTTCACAGTGTCTTGTGTCACAGGAAGACAATACCTGTGTCCTGAGCTGGGTGAATGGATAACCACAGAATGGCTTGGGTTGGAAGAGACCTTTAAAGATAATCTCACAGGCAGGGACACCTTCCACTAGCCCAGGTTGCTCCAAGCTCCGTCCAACCTGGCCTTGGACACTCCCAGGGATCCAGGGGCAGCCACAGCTTCTCTGGTCACCCTGTGCCAGGGCCTCACCTCCCTCACAGGGAAGAATTTCTTCCTAACATCCAATCTAAATCTCCCCTCCTTTAGTTTAAAGTCCTGTCCTTTCACTCTCTGCCCGTGTAAAATGTCAGCCCATGTGCTCAGCAGAAGACAGGGGCACAGCTCTTTCCTCTTGGCACCATTAACTGCTGCTGGGGCACAGGGCAGCCCTGTGCTGCCTGCACCCATCTGCTCTGCACTGTGCCCCAGGGTTTCCTGCTGCCTATTCCATCACCTTTCCTTCTGCCATCAACCTTTCCTCCTGACCTTTTCCTCCTCCTTGGTGTCTCTGGTGATCTCTCATCTTCAGGGCACATCTCTCAGAGTGTAGTTTAGGCATCTGTTAGTGCTCTCCAGTTCAGGGTGATGGTTTTATAGCAGGAGTGTGGGTGGTTCTGGCTGGAGGTGCGTGGATCACCACATATCTAATGGGACTGGAATGAGAAATCAGGGACACAAAGTGCACTTTTCCAAGAAACATTAAGCCTCCCCTGTGCTTCTGTGGGTGGATAAAGCCCTGCAGCCTGCCCCCAGCAGCCCCCCTGCCAACTGCTGTGCTCTCTCCCTTCCAGACTCTCTGTACGTCTCCGAGTACTTCTCTCAGAGTGCACAGAAGCTGTCCTTCTACAGCTGGTATGGGAACGCCAAGCTCTTCCACTTCCACGTGCCAGAAGACACCGTGCTGCTGCGTTGGCTCCTGCAGGCATCCCGGGGAAAAGGCCCCGAGTGCACCAGCATGGAGATCACTGTGTATGTATGTCCCTGTGCCAGGGCTTGTCCTTGTGAACTTCTTGTCCCCCTGTTGTGGTCACTCGTGGCTGGGGCTGGTTGGTTGTGGAGGCTGGCCTCCTCAGTTGTGGGAGCTGTAGTTTCTTCATGTCGTAGCACTGAATCTGTGTTTAAACCTGTGGGAGTGTTTCGTGTTCGTGTTACCAGTGGATCCGGGGCTGCCCGTCAGGTGTGGTGTCCAAGAGACCCCTTAGGACACTGGAGAGAACTTCACAGTGGGGCAGATGTGCTGCTCAGAGGTGCTCCTGGCCTGGCAGATCCTGCACATGGTGCCAAAGGACGTGGCAGGACTACAGGGGACTTGAGCAGACCCAAACTGGTTGGAGATGGGCAAACTGCCCAGTACAGAAGAACTGAGGAGATTTGGGGATACTTTGTGAGGGGTGTGACCGAGAGTGGAGCAGAGATAGGAGAGGAATGTGGCGTCCCGTGGATACAAGAGCATGAGAAGATTGCAAACTCAATGTCATTGAAAGAAATGCTGCTTAAAGCAGTACTTGACTTGTTGACGGATTTGAGGTGAAAAACTTGCCAGATTTTGAGCTTTATCTTTGGAGGACACCGAGCTTCCTCAGCAAGTTGTGCCCAAGGAGTCACGTGGGTCTCTAGCACCCGTTCCACAGAGATCTGCCTGGCTTGTGCTTCCCTGGTCTGTCCTGGGCAGAGACTGGCAGGACTCTTGGTTGTTCCTGAGCAGCCTGGCACAGATGATCTTTCTGCTTTCTGCTTCCCAGAAAGGTTTCCAGTAGTTTGGGGACATAAGGGACCAGGCAGCAGCTAAACAATAATCCAAGAAGTGATGGCTAACCCAGATAAGCTCCAAGGGGTAATAACATATCACCTTCATGTTTGCTTGCTGGACCTGTTGCAGTGCAGTCCAAAAGCAATCAAATTAAATGGCAAATTGACTGAATAAATATCTCCCACGTTCCTTAGCTGTGTGTGTTTCTGCTGCTTCAAATGCTGGGCTTATCTGGAAAGCAGAAGTGCTGCTGTACTAAAGTCTGTAATATGGGCCTTCCTTGGAAAGTGTCTTTTCAGTCTGTCTGCCTTCCTTGAAAGAGGAAATGGGAAGATGCAGATCTTAGCTAGAAAATTAAAGGTCTTTGTGGACCATTTTCCCTATCTGGGGAGTTTGCTGATGGTTATAAAGCTGTCGCCTGTGGGTGGGGCTTAGCTTTAGTAAGTGTTAGAAATTTGCTTCCAGGCTTGGTGGAACCATGTAAATCTTAATAAGCTGCCAAGTTAAACCAATCTCTAAATAAATCCCAGATAAGCTAATAGCAGCCAGTCCTCATCAGATGAAAACGATGACTCCACTTGAAAATGTGGGGTTTTCCAGCCTGCTCCCTTTCCAATCCCGGGCCAGCCTGGGCGTCCCCTAGTTACTCTGTATCCCAGTTTATCTCGCCAGTGTCCCTACATCCCTGGGTTTACTCTGACCCTGGTTTCTCTCGCAGGCACTTTCGCCACGGAGCCCCTCCCGTCATTAACCCGCTGGGCACTCGCTTTCCTGCCAACGCCACCGTCCGTCCCTCCTACAACATCAGCATCAGCCTGAGCAGTGCTGTGCAGAACACCACCTTCGTGAACGTCACCACCCCCGCTGCTGGGGACTGGTTCATTGCTGCCCACCTGCCCGAGGCCGCGGGCAGGATTGAGGTGAAGGTGAGGGTCCTGCCCAGCGCTCTGCCCCGGCTGTCTCATCACAACCACAGCTGACCCCTGTGCTCTCCCCTCCTGCAGGGTTTCTCCACTCCATGCCCCTATATGTTCCAGGCAGATATGTTTGTGCTCAGACTCACTGATATGCCTGTCCTGGAGCCCGGTGTCCCCATGCCACACACCGTTGTCTCGCCTGCTAAGCCACTGCATGTCAAGTGAGTGGGAGCAGCGGGTGGGCAACTGAGGGCATGGCAGGGTGGAATTTCCCACACGAGCTGCTATGGGGAAGCCAGTGTTGTTCCCACATGGGGCTGGAGCTGGGGGGGTCTCTGAGCTGTTGCTGAGCTCCCCGCAGCAGTGGTAGGGTCTGCACGGGGAGCACACGAGCACCCTTCTCCGACTCTTCCCAGGTGGTCATAGATTCAACCGCAGAATTTTAGTTCTTCCAGATGTTTGCCTTGGGAAGGATTTTCACAGCACCAACCAGGGCAGTCTAGTTCTTGTCACAAAGCCCTGGGGACCTGGCTTGCGTTGAGAGTATAAACTCTGCAAACTGCTGCTCCCTCCTCCCGCAGGGTCTTCGTTCCCAAGCACGCGTCAGGGATGCGGTTCCAGCTGAGCAGCTGTGTCACCAGCGAGCAGAGAACCTGCACCGTGCGGGTGCTGCTGGGCTCCATCACCCTGCCCCAGTCCTTCCAGAGGAGCCTCACCTGCACCGGGAGCATCAACTGCAGCCTGGCCCTGGACTCGCCCCCCTGGGAGAAGTGGCTGCAGATCATGGTGGAGAGTCTCGGCACTGCCAACGCCAGCGTGACCCTGGAGATGCTGGCTTCTTTCACAGGTGGGATTCTGTGTTCTTTAGCTGTGAGGGAAGGACCAGAGGTAACTCTGTGCGTGCTGTGTCTCCCCTGGGTCTTTGGGTGCCTGGCTGTGGTGGTCTATGTTCCCCAGCATACTGGCTGCCTCCTCTTGGAGGCCCTAGTTTTTGCTTTGGGGTCAAAATTGAAAGCTCTAGTGTTGACCCCAGAGAGGCTTTTGCAAGAGCTGCCTGTTTTGGAAACACCTGAAAAGTTCAATGCTGTTTTTCTAAAGGTTGTTTGAGAAGCAGTGGCTGGCTTCAAATCTGGTGGGGAAGATAGTTTTGGGCGATAGACCAGACTAAGACTGTGTTGACTACTAATTGGCCAAGAGCACGCTACAGGCAGGAAACCACCTCGCAGAGGTTTACTTGGGGAAATGTCTGCGGTTGTTGAAAGGGGATGTCACCATTTCCAGTGACACCTTGTGGCTCAGGTGGTCACAAGGCCCTTGCGGCTGTGATAGGCACCTTCGCACCTATCACATGACCGTAATCCCTGTTCAACTGCGGGAAGCTCACCAACTACGTACATTTTTAAAGTTTTCTTCTGCTGGAGGTTCTGCTACCTCCTCTTCAAAGCAGAGCCTCATCCTGTGTGCTGGAAGACCTGGCACTGGCAGCAGAGGTGTTAGAGGGTAGCACTGGAGTCTCTGGGAGCAGTGGACAGTCTCCAGCAGTGGGACTCCAAGTGTCCCACTCAGCTCCATCTGCCACTGTGTGATGGCTGGTGCCTGTAGCTCCACTGGGTTGGCTTCTCCCTCCTGCTCGGCTTTGTTTGTTCACATATGGGGAGCTGGGAGAGACTTTTGTGCAGCCTGTGGCTGTGGGACAGCTGAGTGCTGAGCTCTGCTGCTGGCGAGTGAGCACTCCCTGGGCACCCTGATGGCGCTGTGTTATCCCTTCTTCTGTTCTCCCTTCTCTGTGACCCCAGGGTGCTTCCACCCACCGTACCACTGTCTGGCTCCCATCAGTGTCCCAGCTTGTGGATGCTCCCTCTGCAGAGATAGCTCCTCAGGGACAGTTCCTGCAGGGCAGGAACCATCTGAAACCCCCCCAGTTTGTGCTGTCCCTTGGAGCGCTGGAGCTGCTGGGGCCCCGCCTGGGTGAGATGCTAGACCTGGCTGTGCTGATTCCTCTCCTTTTTCGCTCTAGTTTGCAGACCAGGAAGCACCAGTTCCTTCCTTAACTTCATCAGCCTAAACCAGAGCCAGGCTGGTGCCAGACCAGGAGCAGCAGGCAGCTCTGCTCCAGCTGCTGGAGAGGCTCCACGCAACGCGTCCGGCCAGCGGAGCTCCTGCCTGCAGAGCCAGCCCGTCGTGAGGGAGGACCTGGACGTGGTGTCCGTGCGCTACCGCCTCTTGAACGGTCCCAGCGTGCCCGTGAACTCCCTCTCCCCCACCCTCCTCCTGCTCAACCTGAACACGGGCATGGACAGCGGGGGATCCCTCGTGGTCAATCTCCTGCTTAACAAGGTGCGCAGGCTGATGGACGGGGTTGTGTCCCCTTGGCGGGGCTTTGTCCCTGCTCCCGGGCTGCGTGCTCCAGAGGTTGTAGGTTCCAGTGGGACTATTTCTCTTTTTGTTGTTGCAAAACACTCCGAGCCTGTTTTAGCTGCTTCCAGCATGTCCCACCTGCCAGCTCCAATTCAAATGCCACAGCTTGCGGCATGTGGCGGCAGTGACGCAGAGGAGACAAAATGGAAAGCAGCTGCAATGCCATCTTCTCCACGGGGGCCTGGCGCCTTGCCACCAGGAGAGGAGGCTGAGCAGGGGAACCCAGGGATGTTCCTGTCCAAGTCACTGATTCCCAGGCTCCTTCAGTGACACCCCCCCACCCTCACCCCCACCAAAATCAGCCCCCTGAAATTCCATGAAACTTCTTGAGGGCTGGAGCAGGGCTCAGCCCTGATGTTCTGCGGACTCTGATTTGTGCCACCCTGTGCTGGTGCTGAATTGATGTGTGAGAGTCCCAGCTTTGGGGCAGTTCCCCCAGGAGGATCCCCCAGGAGGTCAAGTGAACCAGAAACCTTCTGAATCGATGGGTGACTTGACCTGCAGGATTTATTGTCCCCTGGGCGCTGTGGGAGAGGAATGGTGCAGGGGGATGGCATCGGGGCACTCTAACGTGGGACACTGCTCTGTTTGCACAGACATCTGTGAGCCTGGCCAATGCCACCGTGGTAGCCTGTGTGAGTGCTGCTTCACCAGTGCTGTCCCTCAACGCCACACGGAACTGCAGCACAGGTAGGGGAGATGCTGGCACTGCCACCAGCTCAGCTATGTCATCTCAGGGCTCTGCTTTTAGACCTGGAGAGCTGTTAACCAACTCAGGACTTCATGGAGCATCCCAGAGAAACCGATTTTGGCACAAACCCTCATGAGGTCTTTGTGCTGGCACATTCCCAGGGTGCTGGGGTGCAGGTGGTGGTCTGGCACCACCTTTGGTGGTCTTCCACCAAAGGAAGGTTTGGTTACCAGCTGGGGCTCTTCCAGCCTTGTTGGCAGGAGGTTTGGGGATGGTGGAGGTACTGCTGGTGTGCAAAGCAGCTAAGCTGTGCACTGGAGGACCAGCCAGGATGACAGGCTTTTCCAGGTGCCCTGTGCTGCTCAGACGTGTACCAGGAACTGAGATGAAAGAAAAAACTGAGATCTCAAGAAAAAGGGTCTTGAGACCTCTCACAGGCCTGGTGCCTCCTTGAGCATGGGAGCGAGGAGCCACAGGAGGCAGCTGATTCCTGTGTGGCCAGTCTCAGCCTGGGGTTGCTGTGGGCCCTTCTCCTCAAGCCCTGGCACATCACAGCACCCTCTTTTCTTTCAGCTTTTTCCCAGGGCTACCCTCTGAGTGTGAGCACGTCCTCTGGGGAAGCGATGCTGATTGTCCTGTACCCACAGACAGATGACTGGTTCTTGACCCTGCAGCTCCTCTGCCCCAGGGAACAGGGGTGAGTCTGGATGTCATCCTGCTACATCCCACTGCCCTTGGCTTGCGTGAGCAAACCTGACCCCCTGTCCTCATGTCCGGGCTGCGGGCTCCTCTCACCTGGTGGCAGTTGAACTGTGGCTGCAGAGGGACAAGGAGGTGGGTGGCCCTGCTGACTCGCTCCCTTGTGAGCACCCAAGCTTAGTTTGATGCTGAGCTGGCACATCTCATGTAGACTGCAGGTGGCAGAGCCTGCCTAGGTGAGCTTCCCCTTCCCCAGGTGGATTTGGAGGTGATAAATTGGGAAATAATTGCTGCTGTTACCCTTCTGGGAGGTCTCTGAGGTGCAGGCAGCTGTGCCTGAGTTCCTGCAGTTTGCCGTCATGCTGGTTTCTTGTGCAAGGAGCCAAGTGCATGATGCAAAACAGCACGGGTGACACTGGTCCTGAGGACAGTCATGGGCACTGGGGTCTGCCATGGGGGTCTGGGGAGAGCTGACACCCACCTGGACATCAGTTTGGCAGCCCAAGTGGCGAGGGAGCAGAGTCTGCTCCTGGCTCTCGGGAGGGATGGAGCAGATCCCGAAACACCAGGGAGCTTGCACGCAGGAGCATGGCCTGGCCATGGGGAGCAGGGCACAGGGCTGCCCCGAGGACTGTGGCACCGAGGGGACCTGCTGTGCTTGCAGGGAATGTACCGGTGCAGAAGCCAAAGTGACGGTGTTTGCGTACCTCACGCCCTGCTTCAACGACTGCGGGCCCTACGGGCAGTGCAGCCTCCTGCGCAGACACGGCTACCTCTACGCTGGCTGCAGCTGCAAGGCTGGTGAGTGCCTCCTCCTGGGGAGCTTTGCCATCCTCCCCGAGGGGACAACGCCATTTAGAGTGGTGGTGTTTGGGTGGGGGAGCCTGGGGTCTGCCATGGCTGGCAGTGTCACAGTGCCTGGGGAAGCAAAGTTCTGGGAAGCACAGGGCAGCCCAGGGGTGATGGGGAATTGGGCTGAGGACAGCTTGGAGTCCCCCGGGGCTTGGAGAAGTGCTTCTGAGCATCCCCAGAGAGATCAGGGTGCCTGAAAATGCCTGTGTCAGAGCCTGTGCCTGTCAGGGAGGTTTGTCGCGTAGGTTCCTGGTACGGGATGTGATGAGGCCAGGCTGCGGTCCCTGTGTGTCTCCTGCCAAGAGCCTTAGACTCAGAGGTGCCCCTGGAGGAGGAATATCTGTGTCAGCTCCTAATTATCCTAATGGCCCGGGAAGTCTGTGGCGTAGGGAAGATGAGCTCTGCTGTGCTTGGGTGGGTCTGTGTACCTGTTCTCAGCAGAAGGACAAGGCAGAACGTGGTTCCCTGCTGCTCTGGGCCTGAGCCAGGACCTCCCTGCTGCAGTGCTGATGGTGGGTGAGGAGCGAGATGGAGAGCAGCATCCCAATTTCCCCGAGGGCTGCCAGGTTCTGGGAAGCACAGAGCACCTTAAGGGAACTGGGGAATCAGGCTGAGGACAGCTTTCCGCTGAATCACTCCGAGCAAAATGCCCCATCTGCATATTCGTGACCCAGAAATAAACCGGAGACAGGAGCTTCCCTGGGCTCTGCCTGGCAGGGAGCCAGCACACGGGGCAGAGCTGCTGCCGTGGGTTCCAGTGGCTCTGGAATGGGATGGATGCTGCTGGTAACTCTGCTCCTTGACCATGGAGTGCCTGCACACCCCCCAGCTGCCCTGTGGCTGACCTCTTTTGTTCAAAAGGAGAGCATGAGCATCCTAATCTTTAATTAAAATAATTTAAATAATTTTTAAAAAGAAAAGGCAGATTTGCGTTCGTAGAGATTGCCTCAGTTCAGTCCTTGGTATCCAGTCAGCGGCTGAGATTTGTGGTTTGTGCCAGGCACTGTCCTTTAGGAAATTTTCACTCCCTGTGCAGCCCTGGATGTCACCATGGGCTGAGGCAGTGGGTTTGTCCAGCCTGTGGAAGAGGAGCTGGAGTGGGACCAGTCACACTTTCTGCTGCCCTCAGAGGTTGCAGGGACCCTGGAGCTGGCTACGCAGGGTGAGCACAGGGAAAGGGCAAGAGGCCACAGACATTGGCTGCAGCAAGGAAATTTTCACCTAAATTGAAGAAGACACTTACTTTCCCCCTTCAGAGCTGTTCATTTTTGCACACTTTCCAGGTCTCCATCCTTGGAGATCTTCAAAAGTCAGTTGGGGAAGGTCCAGAGCAGCCTGACCTGGCTTTGGGTCTGCCCTGCTGTGACAGCTGGTAGGAGGAGCCCAGTGGCTTCCTCAGTGCTGGGGATCGTTCCTCACTTGATTCCTGGGATCTGTGGGGATCTTGCATCCAGCTTACACCATCATGTGAAACATCTGAACCTTGAGTGCTTGGTGTTCCACCAGCAAGCAGCACGTGTGCTGAGTGACTGTAGGGATGGAAAGTACCGGCCTGGATGTAGGATGGCCTCTGCTGCATGGAAACATCCTGGGGCAATGTCCTCAGGGCAGCCACGGGGCTCTGCTGGGGTTCTGCAGCTTCCCAC
This sequence comes from Mohoua ochrocephala, assembly GCA_013398855.1. Taxonomy (NCBI): domain Eukaryota; kingdom Metazoa; phylum Chordata; class Aves; order Passeriformes; family Acanthizidae; genus Mohoua; species Mohoua ochrocephala. The sequence goes on along the minus strand of VZTA01009283.1, from coordinate 185,672 downwards.
AGCACAGCATGTCACGGGTAATGAGACCACCCTGAGAGCAGGAGTGTGACAGGCTGATGGAGAGGATGCTCGGGGACAAGTCTGGGTGTGGGATTGCTCCTTCTCAGCAATTCCAGGCTCCTGCTGGGTGCTGTGGGAGGACAAGGCAGGGCCTGTGAGATCCACAGAAGCCTCTCTGTCCACAGGTTGGGGCGGCTGGAGCTGCACAGATGACACCAAGGCCCAGACTGTGGGTGCACAGAACCTGGCCACGCTCCTGCTCACCCTGAGCAACCTCATGTTCCTGCCCGCCATTGCAGTCGCTGTCTATCGCTACTACCTGGTGGAGGCCTCTGTCTACACCTACACCATGTTCTTCTCCACGGTAGGGACTGCCTTGTGTCCCCTGACACCTCCCCCTGAGCTCTGGGAATGCTGCACCAGATCGAAGCCCTTGATGGAGCAGCCCATCCTGGAGCTCCACAAGGAGCTTCTGGGATCATTGGGCAAATACCTCCATGGACACATTGTTGAAGGGTTGGAATGGACCTTAAAAATTACCTAGTTCCATGGACAGGGACACCTCCCATTAGACCTGGTTGCTCAAGGCCTTATCCAACCTGGCTTTGAATACTTCCAGGGCTGGGGCATGGACAACCTCCCTGGGGAACCTGTTTCAGTGTCTCACCATGCTGATAGTGAAAAATTTCTTCCTAATATCTAACCTAAATTTCCCCTCTTTCAATTTGTGCCCATTAGTCCTTGTCCCATCACTCCAGCTCCTGAGAAGGGTCCCTCTCCAGCTTCCCTGTAGCCCCCTTCAGATGCTGGAAGGTGCTATGAGTTCTCCATGCAACCTTCTCCAGGCTGAACAGCCCCAACTTTCTCAGCCTGTCTTCATAGGGGAGGTACTTCAGTCCCCTCATCACCTTCATGTCCCTGCTCTGGGCTTGCTCCAACGCTGTGTCCTGCTGGGACAGGGCAGGGTGCCTGCTCTCACCTGCTTTCCATAATGCCACAGTGGGTTGGTGGAGCTTCCTGGAGCCACTGCAGGAGGGATCCTGCCTGTGGGCTGAGCCTTCTCCTGCCTCCCTTTCCCAGAGAGCCCTGTGGTGCTGCCGGGCTCACGCTGACCTTTGCTTTTGTCCCCGGCCGCAGTTCTATCACGCGTGCGACCAGCCGGGCGTGGCTGTGATGTGCATCATGGACTACGACACCCTGCAGTACTGCGACTTCCTGGGCTCCGTGGTGTCCATCTGGGTCACCATCCTGTGCATGGCCCGCGTGAAGAAGATCCTGAAATACGTGAGTGTCAGGTGACCCCACGTGGCCTGGCCAGACCCGAGCCAGCCAAGCCACAAGTGGCTACGCTGAGCCCTCTCACCGCTGTGTTTTAATGACACAGCTGGGTGACAAAGCCTGTTTGTCACCCAATGCCTCCCTGGGTTGGTTTGTCCCAGGAGTTTGGCTCGTGAACCTGCATGCTTGTAGGGGCTGGGCCTGAAGATTTCCCCTGAGATTTGGGGTAAAGGTTCATGGGTTCTGTGGTTTCTCCTTCTTGAAAGTGTTTTTCCTGACTGTCGCATGGATGCAGAGCTGGGTAGCGAGAAGAGGTCCTCCTTGCCTCTGGCACATCTGGCTGTACTCTCTCAACAGATGAGCTCCTGACAGTAGTGGTGGTGTCTCTTTTCCAGGTCCTTTTCGTCTTGGGGACCCTGTTAATTGCCATGTCCCTGCAGCTGGACCGCAGAGGGGTGTGGAACATGATGGGTCCCTGCCTCTTCGCCCTCGTCATCATGGTTACAGCGTGGGTAAGTGAGGGCAGCCAGGCAGGACCCGCTGCCCTTTGCTCTCCATGGGGAATGGTGGCGGTAGAGCAGACCCAAGGCTCCAGCCCATCCACAGGCATGGCTTGGTCACCCTGAAACATCCAGGTGGAGGGGGCAGGGCGAGGGATTCACCTTCCAGCCCTGCAGTAGCTGAGAAATCCCCTGGTTCCGGGTCTCAGATGTGGAGCAGCAGTGCTGTCCCAAAACATGGGCTGTGGCTTGGCCCCGGGCAGGGGCTGTAGCATCTGCGCTGGGCTCTGGTGCCACAGCCGGTGGGGAGCTTTTGCACAGCAGAGATGGGCCCAAGCAGTGGGGGGGCTGAATTCCTCAGGGACAGCAAGCACCCTGGGATGTTGGCAGATGCTCTGGGGTCCGGTTTCCCCCCCGCCTAAGCCTCTGCTTGGCTGCTTAACCCTCGTGTGCTCTGACCCCCCCAGGTTCACCACGGAGCAAAGCGCAGGCACTGCTACCCCTCCTCGTGGAAGCGCTGGGTTTTCTACCTCCTTCCAGGGATCACCTTGGCTTTCATCGCCATCTCAGTGTACGCTTTCATGGAAACCAATGAGAACTATTACTACACCCACAGCATCTGGCACGTGCTGGTGGCTTGCAGCGTCGCTTTCTTGCTCCCTCCTCGGGACAAGCATAAGAAGCCCTGGGCCTGGTCCCAGAAGCTCACGTGTCGCTACCAGATCTGCCAGAACGACCGTGAGGAGCTCTATGCTGTGACCTGAGCTGTCCTGGTCGCAGGGGTGGAGGGATGGGGAAGCTGCTCTTGGCCGGGGCTGCCCCTCGCCCGTCGTCAGTCCTCTCACGTGCTCGTTCCCTGGACAGGAGGGCGCAGCGTGGACTGGGTTTAAAGATGAAGATGGTTTGGGCTGCTCTTGTGGAGGCAAGTTTGAGGCCACCTCTGCTTTTCTGCTGGGGTGGGGCAGGCTCTTCATGGTTGCAGATCAAGGAATAGCCTGTCCCCCACCCCCCCATAGCCCTGGGGGAAATCGCCAACCCTTCTTCCCCCGCTGCTGCATCCATGAGGCTTGGGCTTAGCCCACACTGAGCTGGAGCCAAGGCTTTGGCTGCTGGGCTCTTCTCTGCACCCCGTCCTGGTAGAGGATGTGGGGCAGGGACCTCCCCTGCCATCCTGCAGTCAGCGCTTGAACCCAAGAGAAGAACACGTTTCTTCCATTCTGGGGAGCAAATGCTGCCGAGTGCCCTTGGTGCTGATGGGAAGGGGGGAGCTGACCCCAACACGTGCTGGGCCCTTGGCTGCCATCTCCTTGCAGGTCTGGAGCCTCTCTCCCTTTGAAATAGGTGCTGCTGCTCTTACCTGGTCCTGATTCTGTGGGGGAAGAATGAGGCTGGGACTTGGGCCCTGGATTCAGGATCAGACCTGGCAGGAATGTGAAAAACCCCATGTGGGGACATGCAGGGGGCAGCAGCAGCACCTCGGCCAGAGCTGTGAAACCCACAGCAGTGCAGGGTTTAGTCTGAGTTTAACTTCAGCTCTGGAAGGAGCCAGGCTGATGGTGTTCAGGGATTCACTGTTTTCCTCCTTTTGGGGGGTTTGGCATGGGCAGGGCTCTGTCTGGGGCAGCGCAGGGGGTTCAGGGTGGTGCCTGAGCTGCTCCTCCAGCCTGCTGTGCCTCGGAGCCTGGATGTGCTGCAGGGTCCTGAGGCCACAGCAGTGTCCCAGGCCAGCCAGGAGCGTCACCAGGGGCTCCCCAGGTGGCCAGGGCCTCCTTTGCAGTGTGTCTCACCTTAGCCTTACTCTAGGGCACGCAGAAAGCAAGGGCAGAACTCGGCAACCAGGGAAGTTGTCTTTGCCCATCCTTCTTCTACAGATAAGGGCTCAACTCCATCGTTCCAGCTGTGCCAGCCTGGTGTCTGCTGCTGGGAGCCCCTCCTCAGGTGGCTTTAGGGAGGAAAGAGCTTTTAATGAAGGATTTGCCTCCTTGGGGTTCTTTCTTTGCTTTGAAGAGCACCCAGCTCAGCTCTGCACTTTATCCCTCTGCCTCCCCTTCCTCTGCAAAGTCTCCCTTTTTAAGCAGGCACGGGACAAGTGAAGGACACTTGTCCACACCCAGCAGTGTCATCCCCCCCCACCCGTGTCCCCTGCGTTTCTTTGTGCTGCTGCCATCCAGGGCAGCACGGCAGGAAGGGGGACATGGGGCCCTCAGGGCTTCCTCCAACTTTTACCACTTTCAGGCACTTTTTTTTCCCCGTCTCGGTTTGCACAGCGGTGCTGAGGCCCCAGCACCGTGGCAGGCGACCGCCGCTCCTTCACAGCCGTGCCGTCCATGCCAGGCCGCAGGTGGGACCCAGGTGCCACCAGACTGGTCTGGGTGCTGCCAGCGTAACCCAGGTGCTGCTCGTGGGACCTGGGTGCCACCAGTGTGACCTGAGTGCTGCCAGTGTGACTTGGGTGCCACTGGTGTAACCTGGGTGCTGCCAAGGTGACCTGAGTGCTTCCAGTGTGACCCGGGTGCCATTGGTGTGACTCGGGTGCTGCCGGTGTGGCCCAGGTGCCACCAGTGTGCTCTGGGTGCCCCCAGTGTGACTTGACTGCTGCCAATGTGACCTGGGTGCCCCCAGTGTGACTTGACTGCTGCCAATGTGACCTGGGTGCCACCAGTGTGACCTGACTGCTGCCAGTGTGACCCAGGTGCTACCAGTGTGCCCCAGGTGCTACCAGGGTGNGCCCCGGGTGCTACCAGGGTGCCCCGGGTGCCCCCAGTGGGACCGGGGTGCCACCAGTGTGACCTGGGTGCTGCCAGTGTGACCTGGGTGCTGCCAGTGTGACCTGGGTGCCACCAGTGTGACCTGACTGCTGCCAGTGTGACCCAGGTGCCACCAGTGTGCCCCAGGTGCTACCAGGGTGGCCCAGGTGCCCCCAGTGGGACCGGGGTGCCACCAGTGTGACCTGGGTGCTGCCAATGTGACCTGGGTGCTGCCAGTGTGACCTGGGTGCCACCAGTGTGACCTGACTGCTGCCAGTGTGACCCAGGTGCCACCAGGGTGGCCCAGATGCTACCAGGCAGCCCAGGTGTCCCCAGTGGGACCGGGGTGCCACCAGTGTGACCTGGGTGCTGCCAATGTGACCTGGGTGCTGCCAGTGTGACCCGATGCCACTGATATGGCCGGGTATTGCTGGTTATCGTAGAAAGCAATAATTCCTCATCGGGCCTTTCCCTTCAGGGATTTCCATGCTGGAAGCAGGAGAAGCTTTGGGGCGAGAAATCCCGCTACCATGATTGTTTATTTTGTGTTTGATCGTTAATTTTTGCTTTGCCCCCTCCCTGCTGACCTGGCCTTGGTGCCTGCAGGAGGGAGGGTTAATTATTTTGGGTAAAATCTGAGCAAATTCCTGTGTCTGGGGGAAAAAAAAAGGTTATTTTTTTCTTTGCTGTTAATACCTGTGATTATTTTATACAGTAAATTTTAAAGCTTACGGTTTTATAATTTAATAAAGGTGACGGTATTTGCGGGCAGACGCCTGGTGGCTTCAGTCACACAACCACAGGGCTTGAAGGGGCCGCCGGAGATCATCCCATCCACCCCCCTTGCCCAGGCAGGGTCACCTGGAGCAGGTGGCACAGGAACGTGTCCAGGTGGGGTTTGGAATGTCCCCCGAGAGGGAGATTCCAGCCTTCCCCGGGCAGCTGTGCCAGTGCTCTGCCACCCTCCGTGGGAAACTCTTCTGCCCAGAATGACAGAATATCCTGAGGGGGAAGGGACCCACAGGGATCATCAATCCAACTGCTAGCCCTGCACAGACACCCCAACAACCCCACCCTGGGCATCCCTGGCAGCGCTGCCCAAACGCTCCTGGAGCTCTGGCAGCCTCGGGGCCGTGCCCATTCCCTGGGCAGCCTGGGCAGTGCCCAGCACCCTCTGGGGGAAGAACCTTTCCCTGATCTCCAGCCTGGCCCTGCCCTGGCCCAGCTCCAGCCGTTCCCCCGCTTCCATTGAGGTGGAAGCCCGGTGGTTCAGCTCACGCCCATCCCCGGTCCTGTCCCTGGGAAGAGCCGGGACCACCCTCGAACACCCTCCGGTCTTGCAGGGGGCGAAACGCGGGCGGGGCGCGGCCCCTCCCGGCCGCCGTCGT
>VZTA01009283.1:168175-179733 GCA_013398855.1 Mohoua ochrocephala | reverse complement strand
GCCGCGATGCGGATGCGGGAGGGCATCTGCGCCCGGCTGCCGCAGCACTACCTGGCCTCGCTGCAGGACGACACGCCGCCCACCCCCGTGCACTGGCAGCCGCACGGCCTGCGCTACCGGCGGAACCCGCGCACCGGGGAGCGCGAGCGCGTGCAGGACGTGCCGGTGCCCGTGTACTTCCCGCCCGCCGCCAACGAGGGCCTCTGGGGCGGCGAGGGATGGATCCGCGGCTTCCGCTACGCGCGCAACGACAAGGTGAGCGCTGCGCCCTTCCCCGAGCCCGGGCCGGTGTCATCGGGGCCTGCGGGCAGCGGCCGCCTGCCCAAGACGTGGAAGCCGCAGCTCTTCGAGCGGCAGTTCTACAGCGAGATCCTGGACGCCACGCTGACCATCACCGTCACCATGCGCACGCTCGACCTCATCGACGCGGCCTTCGGCTTCGACTTCTACATCCTCAAGGTGCGGCCCGCGCCCGGCGGGGCTCCCGGCGAGGCAGGGCTGTGCCCACGCTGCCCTCACTCATGGGCTGGCAGGCAGGGAGTCCTGGAATTCAGGCACGGGAAATCCCAAGGTGGAATAGACCCACAGGGATCACCCAGTCCCAGCCCCTGGCCCTGCACAGACACCCCAACAATCCCACCTGGGCCCTGCACAGACACCCCAACAACCCCACCCTGGGCCCGGGCAGTGTCCAAACGCTCCTGGAGCTCTGGCAGCCTCGGGGCCGTGCCCATTCCCTGGGGAGCCTGGGCAGTGCCCAGCACCCTCTGGGGGAAGAACCTTTCCCTGAGATCCAGCCTGAGCCTGCCCTGACACAGCTCCAGCCGTTCCCTGGGTGCTGTCTCTGGCACAGGGAGCAGAGTTTGGAGCTGCAGCCCCCAGTTAGCTCTGCCCTCAGTCTCCTTCTCCAGCTGAACAACTGCTGCTGTCAATGTTTTAGCACAGGTCTAATGCTCCCAGCCTTTAATACCCTCTTGGCTGGAGCCCTTGATATTAAAACTCAGTCATGTGATCGAACGGTCTCCAGAACAAACCCAACAGATCTTTCCCCTTTCACAATGTCCTGAGAGCCTCTGCTGTGCGTGGATCAACTGCCAATGCTGTCAGTGTGCTGGGAGACTCCTGTGTTCCCTGGCAGCTGGTCCCTTGGTGCAGCTTAACTCCAGGCTCCCTTTCTCCAGACTCCCAAAGTTGACATGTGCTCCAAGCTCGGGATGGATTTGAAGCGGACGATGCTGCTGCGCCTGGCCCGGCGGGATCCCGAGCTGCATCCCAATGACCCAGCCAGAAGAGAGGCCATCTATGACAAGTACAAGGTGGGTTCCTGGCCTGCAGTCCCTGTCCTGGTGTTTGCTGCTTGGATGGGCACCCGTCACTGGTGTTGGTGCTCCTGTGCTGAGGGATCAGGGATGGGCAGAAAAAATAGAAACATCCTCAGGTTTTTCTTATCTCTCTGTGAGCTCCTAATATTTGAACTTATCATTCAGGGACACAAGAAGCAGTATTTTTGCTGTGATTGAGGTCAGTGAGAGCCTGCAATAAAGAACAGTAAGAGTTTGTGCTACCCCTGGAGGGAGGAGCCCAGAGTGCCCGTGTGCTGTTCAGTTTTGTGCAGCTGGTGGTGGTTGCCAGCGTGGAAACACCACCGGCACCCACAGTCCATGGAACTGTGCTGGGAAACAGCCCCAGAACTACATAAAAGAATTGCAAGAGCAGACACAGCTGATCAGAGAGCAGGACCCCTGCTGAGAAGAAAGGAGAGAAGGGAAGTGGACCTTGGTTGTTAGAAATGAGGGGACGGTGCTTTAAGATTTGTCCATAGTAATGTTCCTGCTGGATCAAGTTTGTGTCCTGGGCATAGAGAGGATTTGTGTCTTGGTCACCTGCAAAGACTGTGCTACCTTCTTCTTTGATCACAGGAGTTTGTGATCCCAGAAGAAGAAGCTGAATGGGTTGGCTTGAGTTTGGAAGAAGCCATAGAAAAACAGAGGCTCCTGGAACAAAAGGTGAGTTCCTGAGGCAGTGCTCAGCACTGAGGTGGTGTGGCTGCATCAGGCTGCACATCCAGCTCCTTCATGGGATGCATTCACCCACGTGCTCCAGCACAGCTCTGATGGCAGGCACCGTGAGGAGGGAGAGGAAGGAAAGGGATCTTTGGGAGCTACTGATGATTCTCATCTGCTCTCAGAACTGGGGAAGCTGCTGGATGTCCCACCCAGGTGCCTGCCCTCTCTGAGAGAGGGTTACAGAGCTGAGCAGCAGCTGTGGCACAACATGTTGCCTTGTTCAGCCCCTGAATAAAACCCACTCACATCTTCCTCTGCCAGCAGTCCCTGGGCTCCCCATTGCACTTCCCCTTGCTGCTGCTCAGGTTCACTCTTTTTAAGTGGTTTATCCTCTGCTTTGTTGCAGGATCCTGTCCCACTCTTCAAGGTGTATGCTGAAGAGCTCGTCAGCCAGCTGAAAGAGCAGCAACAGTCAGTGCAGAAGCAGTAGGAGGAGAGAAACCTTGGGAGCAAAACCCCTGCTGCAGATAAAGCAGTGGGGTTCAGGGGCTCTGCTGTCTGAACCACGCTGGTGGGGAAGAGGCCACGTGAAAACCACGTTCCTGAAGTGTCATGACAGCCTCAGTTCAGTGAGGAGCTGTTCCTGTGGGCTGAGGAAAGAGTTTCTGTGCTGTGGCTCTGAGAGTTCTTGGCAGACTGACTCAGTGTAAATCTTCTGCCTGTATGAGCAGTTGGCTGCTGTTGAGAGCCCACTTGTGATACAAAATACACATTTTGGTGTTAATAGCAGTAAACTTCTCTCTGATACTTACCTTATTTGTGTGTTGTAGCAGGGACTGTGAGACACAATGTGGCTTAGATCAATCCCCAGCTTCATCCAGCAGAGATGGTTGTGCCCCAGAAGTGTGACCCTGAACCCCTCAGCAGGCGGGGCTGAGCTCCCCACTACAGCTCGCTAACCCATGGGTTACAGCCCTGTTTCTGTTGTAAGTTGTGACTTTTAAATCTTTTATTTTGTAAAGATGTAGTTGAAGTGGGTGTTGAAGCCTTTGCTGCTGTCTGGCAACAAGAGGCTGCAATGCACTTGCCATAATTACAGGCTGATGAACAGCACTGGGAGTCCCTGGTGTCTGGAAGCTTTGTGGTGGTGCAGTGAGTTTCTGGGTGGATCAAAACCAGCCTCCCCCCCCTTTCCCCTCAGCTCTGAGGTGAGGGACAAGCACAGAGCTTGCAGGCTGAACCTTGTGTGGGTTGTCTCTCTGGCTCATTGCTTGCCCCTGGAAGAGACTTTTCCTTACACCTGTCTTGGGCTTCCCCCTCTCTGGCACATCAGCACTGCCTTGGTTTGTGAGCCACAGGGCTGATGAGAGAGAAACTGGGCTTGTAGGGCAGAGTGTGGCTCGTCCCATCTGCACCGGAATGGAGCAGGAGCGCAGGGGAGTGGGGATTGCCAGTGCCGTGAATGTCTGGGGGAGATGTGGTGGAGAGGCAATCACTGCGTGAGCACAGAGCCTCTGCAGGGCCGTGCTGGGGGTTGGGTGAGGGAGGTGGCAGAGTTGAATATGATCTAAACAGCATTTCATGAAAACCAGACTTGGCTGCTCTTTAGCACAGAGAAGGGGCTGGAGTCCTCGTAAGGGGTGTCTGAGCCCGCGGGAGAGCCTGGCACAGGCTGGTAGGGCTGGTTGGGGCTGCCAGATGGGGCTGTGCTGGTTTTGCAGGGGCACAGGGGGAACAGGCTGGATGGCAGAAGCTGGGATGTTTCCAGCCTGCCTGTGTGTCCTGTCCCCGGCAAGTCCAGGTTCTCAAGAGCAAACTGGCACAGAAGGTCATATTTGCCTAATTAATGATTGTGCAGCTAGGCCAGCACAATGACATTTGCTTATCTTCTCTCTCTGCTGCAACTGAGCTGAGTGGGAAGCTGCTGCCCAGCTCCTCGGGGACCCTGACACTCTGCCCTCGTTAGAGATAATTAGCTGGGACAAGCTCCTTGTTTGACAGCTCTGCTCATCATTAGGGCCAGCGCAGCTCATGCATTTTAATGCAGCTCCCAGCAAAGCTTCAGCCCGTGGCTCTGTCCTGGCCCCCCTCCACAGCTTTGCTGGAACGTGCCCGGCCTCCTGAGCCTGGCTGGCGCCTGCCTGGATCCTGCCCAGCCCTGTGGGGGTCCCCGGAGGAGAGCTCCTCAGCACTGAGGGAGCTGCTGGGGGTGGCCGAGGGGACAAGGAGCAGCTGCTGCTCTGTCCCGGGGGTGGGAGGTTTTGGTTCTGTGGAACTGAGGCTCTGGTTGTGTGGCCTCCCACGGCCAAAACCGCCTGGCCTGGACCCTGACTGGTCTCCAGAGCTGCTCACTGGGCATCTGCAGGATGGCTGCCTCGGGAGGGCTTGGTGGGTGACAAGGGGTAGCAGGGGCTTTTTGGGGAGAGCTCCTGTCCCACTGGGGGTGAAGGTTCTAAGGGGGGCACTGCATGAGCACAGCTGGAGCTGCAGGAAGTTTTCTGGGGGAATCTCTTTGGGATATGGTGAATCCTGACTTTCTCTCATCCTGCCTTTGCTGAGAAACCTTCCCCTCGTTCCTTTCCTTATACCCATGTTGGATGTGGCCCAAAGATGTACTCTCATGGATTACTCTGCTGCCTTGAGGGAAGCTGGAAACTGCGGACCAGGGGTGCTGCAGCCTCAGGGGAAGCAGAGCTGGAGCACACAGGGCTGCTGGGCACAGCACCATATGTCTCGAGGTGGGGAGGGAGCCCCTGTGCAGCCTTTGGGGTAGTTTGGGCTACAACCCCCCCGGCCAGGTTACCTTGAGGAGGTGGAGGAATAGCTCAGGGCCCAGTGTTAGACCTGTCCTGCTTTCACAGCGCTGGCTGCAGCTGGAGAGTTTGGTGCTGCTTGAGGGATGGTTTTTCCCTGTCTAGGTGGGCTCAGTCTGGCAGATAACGGTTCCTTTGCTGCCCTGACAGGGGGGAGCAGAGGAACTGGTAGTTTGCCATGACAACGTGTTCCCAGGAAGCCACAGATGCCACAAACCCACGGGTGCAAGTAGGGTCCTGTCAGCTTGAAGTCGAAAATCCACCCCTGGACAGGGGAAGGGCCTGGCTGCCAAGCACAGCTCAGACCCCAGCACTGCCTCAGGCTTCTGCAAAGGTCACCAGCCTCCTGCTACTGGCCCAGAGCCAGGCACAGGCACGTGGAGCGTTGTGAGGATCCAACACCAGGCTGGCAGCTGGCAAGGACGTGACAGCCCCCAACAAACTGCCAGAGAGCCCTGCCCAGGGTCACCTTGGATCTGGCAGCGTTAGACCAGGCTGGGATAGCAGTGCTTGGAAAGAAAGGGGAATGGTGAAGAATTATCTCATCAAGACAGCAGTGAAAGGAAGATGAATGAGAAGCTGGGAGAGGCACGCGTGCTGGATCAACCCCCAGCACTGGGAAGTGAGAAGGTCAATCCAGGACTGAGGGATTCCTGTTTAATTCATTCCTCGGGTGAAACAAAACATGCCACTCTCTTTAATAGTCCCAGCAAGTCACAAATATGAAACTGCCCCTTGGAACATGAAATTTGGGCCCATGCTCTGGTTGTGGAGGGAGCATGGTAGGGAATCATCCCCAAACCCAACACTGCAAAACAGTAAAGCAGAGAAAAAGGTTAATTGGGGAAAGCATCCAAGCTGGAAAGGCCTTGGGTGCGATGGCTGGACTAATCCTGCTGTTTGGGACTTGGTGGTTCTGAATTCTGGTGTTTGCTGGTATCTTGAAGCAGCGTTTGAATTTTGCCTGTCTCACTTGTGATTCCCAGCAAGTCGCAGTCACTGAAAACCAGTTTGAGATTAAGGCTCTGCTTCTCAACAAACATTTTCTTACCTGTTTACCTTCATGAATTAAACAGCATTTTCCTTGTAAATTCCCAACGAGCCCCTCTGTATTCAAACAAAAGGGATATTTGGGGAGCAATAGCAAAAGCAGCACGTCCTTTCTTGAAGGTCTCATGGGTAAGCCTGTCTTTCCCTCCTGGCTCAGAGCCTCTTGGTTTGCAATTGCTGTTGCAAAGGGATGTGACTTTTAGGAGTGCTGTGAATCAGCCCAGACCTGGTGTCAGCACAGGTCAAAATGTAGCCTGAAAGTCATTCCCCATCCTATGGCATTAATCAAGGAGACGTGAGATTTACAAACTCACTCGGACAATTTCAGCAAATCCTTTCAAATATCACTGCAGTGTTTGTTTTGAGATCCACAGGACTCAATTCCTTCCAGACAGCTGGTCTGGGACGCTCAGGCTGTTGGGGCTGGGAGTATGTGCTGTGCTCACCCCTACAGCTTTGCTCTCTCCCTGGAATTTGCTCTGGGGATGAGGAAATGGCAGCAAATATCCTGGTGTCTCTGCCCGTGAGTGACAAATCATTCTGGATTTTAGGGATCAAGATGGAGCCAGGCTCGTTGCAGAGGGAAGGACAGGAGACCATGGGTAGTGATGGGGGAAGCACTGCTTGGACTTAAGGAAAAACTTCCACAGGAGGGTGGTGCAGTCCTGGGACAGGGTCTGGTTTTCAGAAGGACAAGGGTGAGGCCCTGAGTGACCCACTGGAGCCTTGCAGCCAGCCCTGCTCGGAGCAGGAGCCTGGGCTGAGACCTCCAGAGGTCCTCCCAACCTCGCTGTTCTGTGCTGCAGCTTCTGTGCTGCAGTTCCTCCCTGCAAAGCAGCCGGCGAGGAGGGGGGCGAGTCGTGGTCTGAGACAGAGCAGCTCCCAGGTGCTGGCTGGAGGGGAAGGGCAGGAGAGGAGGGAGCTCAGTGGCTCTGTTCCCTCCCTCCTCTGGGGTATGGACAGTCACCCTCCTGCCTGAGCTCCTTCTGCAGCCACGTGCTGTGCTCTCTCTTCTCCCGCCCGCCCAAGGAATTGTCTCGCGTGCCAAATCATCACCTCCAGGAGAGGTGGCTGCAGGCGGAGAGGGCAGGATGGAGTCATTGGACACGTGCTGGATCACCTAGAGCCCAGTGAAGTGGAGCAGCAGACAACAACCTGGCTCTGAGTGAGCATCCCTGGGGCTGCCCTGGGGCTGTCAGCCTCGGGTGCTGGCTGGCCGTGGCCAGCAGAAGGCCCTGGTGGCTCTCCATGTGTGACCGCTGGCTTTTCCAGCCCTGCTGGTTCCTGACACGCTGCTCATCCTGGCCAGCTGCCCCAGCCCTGGAGGGGATGAGGTGGGACACGGCATGGCCAGTTGTGTCAGGACAGAGCTGGTGGCCTGATGGTGGCCGAGGTCTTGGGGGACAGCCAGTCTGCGGCCAGGCAGGGTCTGGTTTAGCCTGGGTGGAGAGGGACATGGGGGTTTAGTTCTTATAGGAAGGAGTCATAAGAAAGAAATAAAAACCTCAACTAATAAAATCTACATCTGCAAATGAATTGCCAAAATCTCCCTGCCATGTTCCTGCTGCCATCTCTCCTGCAGCCAGGGGCTGAGCTGGGCTGGGGGCACTGGCATGGTGAGATGGACACACAGAGCAGGGGCAGGTAGGTGGAGTTCCCTCCATTCCCTGCTCCTGCCACGTGCTGTGGGCTCAGGTTGCGCTCCTGGGCTGCAGGAGGAAGAGCTGAGAGGGGTGGCCATGCCAGCTCCGGCCTGGCCACAGAGGCCTTTGCCTGGCTGGACTCTGCTGCTCTGTGCATCCATTGCGCGCATTTTCCAGGCAGCCATTGCCATGGTAACACTGGAAATGGTGCTGGTTCAGGCCAGCCAGAGCACTCAAACACAGAAAATGGCATTTCTGAGATGGGAGCAGGGCTCTGCTCACAGGGCCTCTGGGTCCCCAGGGATGTGGCTGCTCTGAGAAGGTCCTTGTGCCCTGGTGCCCCCAGGGATGTGTCCCCCAAGCAGAGGTGAAATGAGGTGGAGGGAGCAAACAGGGTGGGACATGCTAGGGAAAAGGGAGCAGCGGGAAGGGGATTTCTCTGGCAGTGCTCCAGGCATGGATGGGGCCGGGATTTTTGTGCTTCAGCCAGGTATTTATTCCCATGGAGACTACTCACACATTCCAAGGCATTTTAATTTCCCTGACAACCCTTTAAATTCCTTGACAGACCCCTCCTGCATGTGTTGTGAGACCCAGGTGGACTTTCCCAGCTGAGTCTCACCTGCTCAGCAGGATGTGAGGTGACTCTGCCCCCATAGCCCATCACTGTCTGCGTCTGCTCATTTTATTCCTTAGGATGCTGTCCCTTGACTTTTGAGGCTAGTCGAGGACCTGAGTTTGGTTAAATCCTTCCCCATAAAAGCCATTTATGGATTTGGAAGGTTTCAAGGGGTGGAAAGTCTTTACTCCTAACTTTAAGCTGCCTTGCTGCAGCTCTGGGAATGGAGCCTTGTCACGCTCTGCCCCCAGTGCAGGACTTTGCCATACGTGGGATTTTCTCCTCTTTCTCACACTTTATCCTCTCGGTCTATTGGGCTTCAAGTCTTGCTGCAAGGCTTTCCCTCTAGAAATCATTAGCTGTTGCTTTTTCTTTTCACAGCAGTCCTCTACCACTGTTTTAAAGGGTGGGACCTGTGTGTCAGCACTAAAAATGGAGGGAAATCTCCTTGGATGCAGGCACTAGGCTAGAGGGTTTCCACCTGGCCAGATGGTCCTGGGATGTGCAGAGTTGGAAGTACTGTGGAAATCACTCATACCCAGACCCACTTGTCCTGTGCTGTGCTCCCTTCTCTTTTCTGAATGCTGTGTCACCTTTTATTGGTTTTTTTTTCCCCTGTCTTCTGCATGATATGCTGAAGAACAAGGTGAATTAAGGCCTTTGTAGGGCTCTGGGAAAGACGCTTTGTTGGAGGGGCTTGTGGAGCTGCTCTCTGCGGTGGGGAGCAAGGCAGTGGGTTCTCTGTGGAGGGACCAGCAGGTCCCAGCGGCAGGAGAGGGCGGAAGGTGCCAAGACCCTGGCAAGGGAGCTGGCAGTGGGCGTGTGTGGCTGGAGCCGTGATGGCGCGTGGCTCAAGCTGCTGGCTCGGAGCCCGTGAGCCGGGAGTTACCATGGGAACTGCTGGAGGATGCTCGGAGGGCAGCGCGGGCTCTGCCGCCACGGCCCCGAGCGCAGGGAGGAGCTCCCCTTGCTGGGGACCTGCAGGTACCCGGGGAGGAACCAACTCGTCCTCAGTGCCAAGGGAGCGATCCCCGCTCAGCCAAACCCCAGAGCACTGCACAGAGACGCTGCCTTTAACAGACGGAAAGCACAAGCAGGAGAGCAGCCCCGGGCAGGACCAGAGCACGGCGGGACCCGCAACAACCCCCGAGCTGTGCCGAGAGTCCCATCCCTGAGTCCCAAACCTGTCCCCCGTGCCCAGCAGAGCCCGGAGCAGCCAGCTCCTGGCCCAGAGCACCGCTGGGGCTGTGACACCGTCCTTAGTGTGGCTGCATGCTGTGGACTCACTCGCTGCACTGGGGGATGCAGTGGGGTCGGCTGGATCGGGGCTGGAATGTTTGTTTGAGCTGAGCCTTCCCGGCCACCCTGAGCCGGCTGCTGATGAGCGTGGGTGGGGAGAGCCCACCCTTGGTGCCTCCCTTTGCTTGACCTGGCCCCAGGCGGGCTCTTTGCCCAGCACCGGGACCAGCTGTGTTGGCAGCAGCTGCTCCAGGCACCAGCCAGGCCCTTTCCCCGAGCTGCTCCACTTCTCTGGAAGCCTTTGGTGACCACATTGTCACCAGCCCTTTGCAGACCCACGGGAGCTTTACTGTGGGCATCATTCATTGCTGCTGCTGCTCCCAGGGGACAGGCTTCCCTTCACCATCGTCCCAGTTTCCCACATGGAGGGTATTTACTCAGGTACCCACAAAGCCCATCTCCAGGAGTGTCTCTGCCAACTCACTGGTGCTGCTGTCGGGGTCAGTGACCTGCCCTTTCCAGGCTCTCCCTGTGATAGGTGAAAAGGAAATTTATTATCACATCTGCCAGGCTCCAGACAACTCTTTCTGGCAGTGGGTAGGTAGGATCTGTCTGAGGATCACCTGGTTCACCCCCAGTTCCTTCAGAAGCCCTGGACATGCCTGCTCTTCTCAGCTGGGTTCATGTTGCCATCTGTGGTTACCTTTGTCTCCTCTCTGCTCCCCAGGGTGGGAATCCCCCAGTTCTCCCAAGAAAATAATGAGCTTGGGCAGAGTCTCCTACCGCTCCTCCTGCAGCTGCCCTGAAGGGCTCCACCCTCTGGATGGCTTTGAGGAGGAAATGGGAAGATGACCTTTGCTTCCTTTCCCTCAAGCCCACCCTGTTCGTCTCTTGCCTTGCTGTCCGTTTTCTCCAGATCTCTTCAGCCTTTAGATTCTCCCTAAGACCCTTTGTTCCCCATTTTCCCGGAATTGCTGTTTGGTGCCAGTAATGACCCATGGGAACAGAAGCACACTGCAGGTCCCATGCCAGCGTTCCAGCCAGCAGGGCTGGGCTGGGCTGTTTGCTGGTCTCTGGCTGCCACATCCATCCCTGGACCAGGAGATTGGAGCCAGGACCCACCTGCATTCCCACCTGCAGGACCCACTCAGCCGTGAGCATGAACCCACGTGCACATCACAGCTCTGGTGTCCAGCCCTGTGCTCCGTCCATCACCGTTAACACCCTCCAGAGGAACGGCAGGCTCTGGGCCTCGCAGACCTGGCTCGGAGCCGCTCAGCTGGAAGGCAGGAAGCATCCTGGTCTCCAGGGATGAGCGTGGCCAGAGTACCACTTCCCCATTCCAGCCAGCACCACGAAGCCAGGAAAAGGGATGGCTGATCCAGGCACTGCCAGCTCCCTGGTGCTGTGAACAGGAACCATGAATGGCAGCAGCGGGGAAGGAGGGAAGAGGCCGTGGAGGACTGTTTGGCCCCATCCTGGCTCTTGGGATGAACCAGTGTGGAACCCCTAAAGGAAACAGAAGAAGTGGCTGGTAGGGCATCATGCAGCTCCTTGGAGGAGGAGGATGGTGAGGGTTGACGGTGATGAGCCGTGATGGTGCGGGAAAGCCTTGGCACCATTGTGCAGCGGGAGCGATGGGAAAGGCTGGCCAGGGGAGGCACCGCTTTCTGCAACAGCCTTCAAAGAGTTTCCTTAAGTGTTGCTGCTCTTCAGGGCTTCCTCCTCCAAGGGAAAAAAAAAAAGTAGGGAAAAAAGGAGATGAGGAAGAGCAATCTCTGGGTGCGGGATGAAAGCGGCCTGTCTTGACTATTTACCCAGCAATTATAAGTAAATCGGTGGTGCCTAACGGGGCCGGTTGCCATAGTGACGATGGGATGGAAGGACCAGCATTTGGTCCTGGCTGCAGCCAATCAGGCTGGGAAGCCCAAGCTGCAATATAAAGTAAAGATTCCCATCTTCCAGCCACGCACTTGCCAAGAAAGGGAAATAGGTTCAAGAGTCTGGGGAAAAAAAGTGCTGCGGCCGGCGGCAAGCAGGGCGGCTGCTCCCGTCATGGCGGACTGCGAACGCCCGGGCAGGTGAGAATCCCAACTCTCCCCATCTCCCGCTTATTGTTCTCCCGCGCCGCGGTCCCTCCGCCGCCCCACCCCACCCACGCCGCCGCCCCGACCCCCTCGCCCCGGCA
>VZTA01009283.1:155681-168149 GCA_013398855.1 Mohoua ochrocephala | reverse complement strand
AGAGGCGGGTGGAGAAAGGCTCCACCATTCTCCCCAAATTGCCATCGTAGGCCTTTCAAATCAAATTTCGCAAAGCAGCTTCATCAAAGGCCCCCGGCTGAGAGGCACGAGCCCCATATTCCTGCCCCCCCGGCAGGTCTGGGGTGGTGCGGTGATCCCATACAAAGTCGGCACCGCTCCAGAAGTGTCTTTGCAAAAAAAAAAAAAAAAAAAAAAAAAAAAAAAAGGGAAAAAAAAAAAAGGGGGGGGGATATGGAGATAAAAAACGCAAGCGAGAAAGAACGGCGCCTAAATTGCTCATCGTCTCCCCATCTCATTACTGGCGACTTCTGAGGACGGATATTTCCAAAGGCTGCAATGAAAGACTTGTGAATGGAGCCCCCCCGGATGAGATCAAAGCCCGAGGCTGGGACGCCAGGGTGTGCCGGAGGAGGGGGCGAGGGCCGGCGGCGCCGCAGGATGCTGGGGGGAGCCTTCCTCCCCTGCTGCCGCTGCCCTCCATGTTTCCCGGTGTCGCTGCCGCCGCTGCCTGACCCATCTTGCAATGGAGACCAGGGACAGCGGCCAGATCCCAACGGCTGGAACAGAGACGAGCAAACTCCGTTGGCTCACAGTTCGGCAACTCTCCCAAAATTCATGGTTAATAAAGGAGCTTATTCCGTCCGGGACCTCTCCAGACACCTCGAATTGCAGATGAGCGGGTGGCTTCCCCACCGCTGGAGCCCACTCTTTGGGTCTCTTCTCTCCTCACGCCGCGGCATCGCCAGCCTGGTGAGCCACCAGCAGAAGGGCCGAGGACAAAGGCAGGAGGACAGAAGTTGAGCCACTTTCCCTTCCCGCCGCCTCCCTTCAAACGCGGGCTGCTTTCTTCTGCTCAGCGATAAATTTGGCTCCGGGCGGCGTTCCCACCACCGGCACCACCGGCAGCCGGGCGCCCCATCAGCGGCACGGAGAGCAAACTCACAGATGGTAAAATAAGAGAGTCGTGTAGGGTTCAAAGAGACCTTCTATGTCAATTGTTATATTATTAGGTAAACTCCAAGAAGAAAATCTTTTAATCCACTGTGGCTAATCCAGTCCACTTTTGTTGGCCAGGACATATTCAGCATCAACAAAAGGCTCTGGCCGACGGACACCGGCATACATAATGTATTGATAACTGCGGGAGCCGGCTCGGCGGCAGAAAGAGCCACTGCTCGGGCCGGCAGCGGGGGCCGGCAGGAGGATTTGCCTGACTTTTATCAGTTTTATTTTCATTTCAAAGAACGCGGCTGATATTTGCACTGCACTGCTTACCAGGGGAGCACAAAGAGGGCAGGGATGTTCCCAGCTCCGGCCAGCCCCGAAACCCCACCGGGATCCTGCCAGGACCTCAGTGGGACCCTCGCCCCTCGCCGCCTCTCCGGGGCAGCGGTGGCACAGAGGGCTGCAAGGCCAGGTTCGTTCTGGGCCTGGTTTTGGGGTGGTGGTTCCCACGGGGACTTGGAAGCTGGGGTGGCTCCCCTTAAATCAGCCATGCCCTGGGATTTACCCTGGGAAGGTGCAGTTGCCCTGGGATGGGGGAATCGCCTTCCTCTAAGGACATGGGATACAACTGATGCGGGAATAGAAGTGTCCACGCTGTGAAGAGCCGGCGCCGCTGGGGAGGAGAAGCGGAGATCACACCTAGACTCACTTTGTCTTCCCAACACGGCACAGCAGAGACCAGAGCCGAGGAACCTGGAAAGGAAATAAAACCAGCGGCAGCGAAGGGCAGGTGGGACATGAGTGGGGACCACGCGGCCACAGCCCGGCTGATGTGGGTGCTTGGGCAGGAGGAGGTGGGAGCTGGCGGGAATGAGCTGAGAGGGGTTGAGGTGGCAGCTGCGGATGCTGGAGGTGAGCAGGGCACACCGACCACCCACACCCTCCAGGCACTGGGTATGGCCTGTCCCGAGCAATGGGCTCCCCTGGGGCAGTTCTGCGTGAGGGTCCACACCTGCTCTGCAGCAGGGCAGGAGGGCATGGATGGCCAGGCTGGGTCCACAGTGGTTGAAAGCAGCTGTGAACTACGTGGCTGGACAGGCATTAGTGGCCATGGGATGAGGCCATGAGGGGCTGAGCCAGCAGGGAACTCTGCACAGCGAGGAACTGGGGTCTCGGGTGGGTGTGACCTCACTCAGGAGCCCATGGCCCTCGCAGGATGCCATTGAGTCCAAAATGCCCTTATTCCTGCTGCGGGTAGCTCAGTGCCATCCCAGGCCAATGGCTCGTGCGTAGCCATGAGGATCTTCAGTTCTTCATTGAAAGGAAACAGCAATGGAGAAACCAAAAGGACTCACTTCAAAGAGCCCAGAGGCCTTGCCCAGGGTTCTGTCCTCATGACAAGGGACAGCAGAGGAGTCCCTCTCCTGAGAGTGGGGGGCTCACTGCACCCCCAGATGCTCTCTGAGGTGGGCACAGGCATTCATCCATTGGGGCAGTGCTTACAAGGCCCTGACAGGCACAAGTGACCCAGGCAGGAAACAGCCTCACAGGGATTTGGTTGTTACTGCAACACCACAGATACTGCACTCACAGATACTGGGAATCCTCCAGAACTACAGTCCCCCTCCAGTGGGGTTAAAATGGCCAATGCTAGAAACTTCTGCAGGGGATGGATGCATAAACAGTGATTAAGCAGAAATCTGTGAGTCATCGGCCCTGGACAGTCCATCCTGAGATTCACCAAGGCATCCAAGGGACAGGAGTCGGGGATGTGGATGCCACCCTGAAGCAGAGGCTCTTCAGAAGGCTGAAGCGCAGTGGAGGCTCACTGAGCCTCGCTGCCCAACCCAGACAGTTGCTCTGATCACAACCAAGGCATTCCCAAAACTCCCAGCTGGTCCACATGGTCCATCCAGAGGTCTGCCCAGCACAGAAGCTGCCAGGCCAGGCCAGGCCAGGCTGACACATGAGGAGCACAAACCACGTGGGAGATAGAGGATGAGAATTCAGGCTGAATCATTCATTTCCATCAGGCAGAATTTTCATGGCAGGGGTCTCTGGGCAGCTGTTGAATGCAAGACTAAGCTAAATAGGCTGAGCTAAAGATGTTCAGCGTTGGAGACCTGGAAATACCCCTCTGTTGGGAACAGGGAGACACGGACCTCCTGGGCAGACACCTCTGCTCCATGTCCCACTGCAGGACAAAGCTCAGGTGGGCTGGGATGACTTGTGGCATTGACTGGTGTCTCGTGGGACACTGCCCACAAGGTGGTCACCCAAGACCATGGGCACTCACCTCACGGCCCTGGGAGAGTGACAGAAGTGTGGGAAGAGGAACCAAAGTCCGTGTCAAGCTCCTCTGTGAAACATGTTCTCCATGACATGGCCTTGGCACACTGGGGAAGATGCTGCCAACAGGAAGAGTCTAAGTCCAAGGTCCAGACACGATTTGGAGTTGTACATCTGCTTCCAGATGTGGTTTCTCCTGTTTTGAGCCACTGCAACTATAAAGGATCAGGACAATAAGAGAAAGACAATACGAGGCTGGATTTGCTCACATTTGCCAGCCGTGGGTTCTCTGGATGCTGGTCACTGTGCCAGCCAGCATGTGCCCACGGAAGGACTTCTGACACGAGATGCACTGGTAGGAGAATGCCCAGCAGGACAATCAAAGTGGGAATTCTTTGGGAGAACACCAGGAGAGCCCTGAGGTGAGATGGCCGAGGCTGCGGGATCTGGCTGCTGTCAGCTCCCACCGTGGGGGAGAGGAGCTGCACAGGCTGAAGGGCACAGCATGAGCACGAGTGGTGTGAGATGGTTGGACATGAGAGGATTGGACACCAGATGGTGTCTCCAGCCCTGCAGAGCAGGGGAGTAGCAGGAGCTTCCCTGTCCTGATGGGGACAGGGGACAAAGGGCTGGGAAGCAGCTTCCATGGAAGGCAGCCCAAGGCTTGGTGCCTGGAGGAGATGGGGCGCTCAAAGCTGCCTGGCCTCATGCTCCCATCTCCAAGGAGCAGTTCTTGTAATGTCTTCCCCAGGGAAGTGGGATGCCATGGGATGCTCGTGATCACAATTCCACGACTCGCCCAGCTCCTAGCCTTTTCATCCTGGAGAGGACTTGGCTCTGCTGTGGTTCGCCTGCCTGGCACAGGAAGGGGAGATTTTAGGAGAGAGCCAGCCAGGCAGAGAGTTGCCAAGTGGTGAGCACGGGTGACAGGCCCAGAAGGTGTGGCAGAAGGGGACAGGGAATCCCATGGCTGACATCCAGTGCCAGAGCAGGTTTGCCTTGTCTGTGGAACAAGTCTTGGGTCCCTCCAAATACAGAGACCCCCCACTTCCCTGAGCTTGCTCCCACAGTGAATGGTTTTGTGAGCAAGTTCTCCAATTTTCTGTCAGGATGAGACCAACGCTCTCCATATCTGTTCACCTCATGCTGGAAAACCTTGAGATGAGTCAATGCCAAGATGACCTCCTGGGCTGGGCTTGTGCTAGGGCAGCTAAAGCAGCAGAAGAGTTTGGAGACTCTCCGCTAAGTGTGTGGATAAATGGCTCCCACTGAGCACCCCCAGCTCATCAGCCAGGACTGTTCCCTGCAGGAGGAAGCAGGTCGGCCCCAGGCACTGCTGAGCTGTGTCCAGCATTTTGGCTGCTCAGGACCTCAGCTGATGTCCTCAGTGCTGAGCCTTTCCTGGCACTGTCCCACTCACTCCCACCATGGAGGAGGAACCCTGCAGGGAAACCTCCAGTGACCCTCGGGCAGGTCACTGGGAGTGGAGGGGCTCCAGGACAGGCCCATGCTGAGCCCTGGCCACCTTCACTGGCTGCTGGTGACACACCAATGCGGGGGTCCCATCCCCCAGCTCAGCCAGGAGGGGTGGCCCTTGCTGGGGAGGTGGCACAGGACGGTTGCTCCAAGGAAGGGCCACCTCACAGGGAAGATGGCAAAGGTGGACAACCCCACCTGCAGCTGGGGACTTTCAAGGTGCTGCTGGGAAGCGGGAGGTTGGGAAAGGGGTGATGGAGGCTGGAGTCTCAGTGTGGGTAGAGAGAGATCCCAGAGGGTCTGTGGCTATCTTATCAGAGAGCTGAAGGAGCAGAGGCTCCCAGAAGTGTCCTGCCAGGACTGGGGGTCCCCCAGCTGGGGCTGGCCAGTCCCCCTGGCCTAGAACACACCTGCTCCTGCAGCACACACAGCATGTTGTGCCACAGAAGGGCCCAGCGAGGCCTCTGGCTGGCAGACTGTGACCTCCTGCCAGCACAGCTGTCCTGCCTGACACAGGCAGTCACCAGGAGCCCGCTACTGGCAATTAGCTGCCATTGGCAATTAGCTTCTGGCTGCTGGGCTGCCTGGGCACACTGAGCCAATGCCTCCCCCAGGGCATGGGATCACTCAGAAGAGCATTTGGGGCATCTAATGTCCTGTCTGAGGAGCTTGAGGCTGAGAAAATCATTCTGCAGGAGAATTAAGGGGTGGAAATGCTGTGGGGCTTCCCTCAGCAGTGCCCAATGTGATCACAGGGACCCTTTGCCCAGGACTGGCTGGGGTTTGGACCTCAGCAAACCAGCGACAGCCTCAGCTGCCGTTGTCACTTCATGGGCTCGGAGCTCTCCTGGTGAAAGACAACGGCGAGCTGGGAACTAAACCGTACCCGTCAGGCAGAGTGCAGAGGTAAAACGATTTCTAGAGCTTGCCCTGGATGCATGAGTGTTTCTGAGATGTCCTCACAAGCCTCCCTGCACCCAGCAAAGCCGACCATAAACCCGTGGGCCACTAGGTGGACTCACAATAAACCAAAATTGCGGGATAGAGAGTTCCCTGACCGTCTTCCTCATCTCCGGGGAAAGCCTTGTCAAAGCAGAGGCACCGTCAGCGAGACTCGTCCCAGGAGAGAACAGAGAAACAGCAGCGTGTGTCCAACTGGCCACTGCCCGGTCACCAGAGGTGGAAAATGAGCCAAAACATAGTCTACAGGCCTCACTCGTCACAAAAGTTTTGCCAGCTCCCTGGCAGAGCTGACCCTCCAGGAGGAGTAAGCCAGGAACGTGGGGACCTGCTCTCCAAGCTGCACTGCCGGTGGAGATCGTATCCCAGGGGTCACACTGGAAATCCCGGGGCTGCAGGACAGACATCGAGGCACCACCGAGCACTGAGGCGGCTCTCACCAGCCGAACTGGTGATCACAGTTAAGCCAGAAGATCTTGCCCAGCGTCACAAAATGGATCTGCGAGAGCGGAGCAGCCGATATTTCTGCACTGCACCAGCCTTCCCCCACCTTCCAGCAGCCCAGCTTGCGGTCACTGATGGCTGGGAAAAGGAGATCCATCTTTCCCGGCAGAATCAAGCAGGTTGAACTATCACAGGCTGCTCTGGGATAAGCCTGTTGCAGGAACCAGCTGTTTCCATGCAGCTGTTCCTCGTGTTCTTCTCATCCCATCCCGTTGTGGGAACAGAGGGCGAGCAATGGCCTGGGCAGGTGGGTGGGCCCTGGCTCTGCAGTGGGGCTTGGAAACCAGGGACAGGGTTGTTCCCTGACACTGCTGCTCCCTCCTGCCCCAGCTCTGTAAGCTGGGACCATTTCAGCAGGGATAACCACTCCAGAGGCCCAGTGCTCGAGACAGAGCACACCCTGCTCCAGACATGTCCCTCTCACAGAGAGGCAAGATGTGAAGTGTGTCCTTCAGGACCATGGGAACAGGTTCCACTCCTGTGAGTGGAGAGCACAGGGTGTCCCTGCCTGGCCCAGCTCCCCTGGAAACATCTCCTGGGTAAGATGGTCCCAGCAGGAACAAGCTGATATCTCTTCTCTCTGCAGAGTGGCACTTTTGGGATGCGTGTGGATGGCGTCCCACCCCTGGCACCCCAAGAGGAGCAGCGAGCCTGGTGGTCTGGAGCATGGAGAGGCAGGAGTGCAGGGCACAGGCCCGGGCTGGACCCCAAAGGTGGGTGCAGAAAGGTGTGTGGGGTGTCACTGAGGGGTGCTCACCTTCACCAGCTGGGGATGAAGAGTACTGGGCATTGGTGGTGCTGGCTGAGCTCCTGTGCCATTGCTTTTGGCAGAGAAGGTTGATCAAAATCAGAAGAGTTGTAGGGTCTGGAATGCAGCAGGGATCTGTCAGGGTCTTGGATGTGGCAGGGTCTCAGATCTAGCAGGGGTCTGTGAGGGTCTCTGCCAGTTATGGGAACCTTTCCCCAAAAACAGCACAGAGGCCATGTGGGGAGGGTTGGGGACACACTGAGGTCCTGGCACTGTATCAGTTCATACACTCCCAGCCCTGAGCTGGGATGGGAGCCCAGGGCTTATCTGGGGTGGCTGGGACAGGAGTGAGAAGGGAAGCTCGTGTGAACAAACTGGGCTTTGCCCAGCCAGCGCAGAGGAACATCAGCTGATACGGTCACTGGCTGTTACTGCGGTTATGGGTGGTGCAAAACAAGCAGAGGAGAGCGGCCATGAGCTGCTGTGACTCTCCCTGGCTGGTTGGAAAGGAGAAGTAGTATGGGGAAAGCTTTGACCAAAACTCCAGTCCTGAGCCCAAAACACGAGGCTAGGGGGGGCTGATGGTCAGAAAGGAGCTGGGGATGGTCTGAGGGCTGGTGGTAGGAGGGTCACAGAAGTGTGGGAAGATAAATGAAAGTCCACGTCAAGTTCCTCTGTGAGGAGGGTGCTGAGCAAGCAGCTCATCCAGAGCAGCCTCCCAAGGCATGGCATGAGCTCGTCCGTGATCTTTTTTGGGGGAAACATCAGGTTTGGGGGCTCAATAATCCAGCGGGAAGGGCAAAGCAGAGCCGGGGGAAAGAGGCTGATGCCAGGGCAGGCACGAAGAGAAACCCTTGGGAGAACAGGCCAGGGTGCTGGGACACTGCAGGGGCTCAAGGTTATGTACTGGGGCCATTTGGGCATCTGCACAACCATGGGCAAACACTGGCAGCTGCAAAAAAACAGTTCAGACAGCTGCCTTAGCTGGTCCAGGCCCTCCTCCCCTTACATTCCTGGAAGGAGGTCGCCCTGGCTACAGTTTTTGTTATTTTTGATGTGAGCAGTAAAGCTTTTGCTCCATCCACCCACTCCAGGCCTGTACCCTAGCATAAAAAGGGGATTTGCAAGCAAGCACCCATGTGGGAACAGGAGTGAACTGGGAAACTGGGATGATTTTTCTGGAGGGGAATGATCTGAGTGTCCAGAGCAGCCAAGCCCTGTAACCTTCCCACTGCCTGGAACAGCAGGCTCCATCATGGGCTTTATGAAAGAGCAGGATCTGACTGAAAAGGCATAAACTTGGTGTCCAAACAGTGCTTCATCCTTTTTACTCAGCATTAGAAGCAATGTGTTTGCCTCTTTGAGGTGGGGAATCCAAAGAAGGAGGCATATCCAGGCTGCCTGAGGGACCTGCACCCGCAGCTCCATGAATGCTTTGGCAGGCTGACGTGGCCAGGATGCGCAGATATCTTCAGACCCCGCAAGAAGGGGTGCTGTGATGGTTGAAATCAGCATCACTCACTCCCACTCTTGCCTCCAGCCCTGGCATGGCTGTCTGTGGGCATCCTCGCTGCCCTCACTCAGATCTGCTCCATCCATCCCTCCCAGTGCGACAGGAGCTCTCATCCAGCCTCCAGCCCGAACCTATCCATGGCCACTTCTCTGCTTTGTTCTCCTGCCAGCCGTATCCTGTGGCTCTGCTTGCTTGTCCCCTCAGTGGCAGTGCCACTGGGCTGTTGGTGCCTCATCCCAGCCGGGCTCTTTGGGATGCCCCGGGTTCCTAGCACCACAACACCAACACTTTTACCTTGAATGCTAATTTCTTCCTCCTGTTCTGTAAGCATCATCTTTCCAGCAGTCCAAGAGAGAGCTGTCAGCCCCCTCTTGCACCCCAGGACATTAATTTCTCGGCAGTCCCTTCGGCCATCATTGGTCACGTAGTCAAACCCCGGGTCCTGCCTCAGCACTGAGGGTGCTGCAGGCCCGAGGTGGGAGGCAACACATCCCTCTGAGTGAGCTGCCCTTTGCCTCTTTCGGTGATAGGTGTAGGACCTCATATTTCAGAGTATTTCTATCTATCCCCCAGTTCCAAAAAGGTTTTGGAATAAAACCACCGAATTTCGGCACCGCTTATGACCTTGCAGGAGCCTTTTAAATGGCAGCCAAAGGTTGAACAGCACCATCTAGTGCGCTCCCTCCCGAAGCCGCCCGCGCCAGAGGGACGCCGGCTCACACCCACGCACATCCCTGCCGCTGGAAGGGAACGAACGCTGGATGCTGACAGCCCACCAGCCATCGCCCCTCAGCACCGGCTCAGGTCCACCTTGCTCTGGGGGAGTCAGTGAGTCGCTACAAAGAAGAGAATTCATTTGAGAGGACTCTTGTCAGTGCTGAAGCTGATCCAAGCAGTTTCAGGCTCTGCAGAAGGGATGTTGGAGAGCTTGCAGGTCCCGAGGCATCTTGGCAGGAGGGGAGGGTGCTACAGAAAACAGCCCTTTGCAAGGAGGCTCTGGAATTGCACTGCACCAGGGCTGCCCAGATGCAGCACAGACTCTTCAGACCAAAGGCTGAGAGCAGTTCCTTTTCTCCAGCGTTTGCCGTTTGTTTCTTCCAGGCAGAAAGGAATGGAACTGGAAGCACTGGAAGCTCGGAAGTGTCCAGAATCCCAGGTTCACAAGGGGCCAGCCTCAGTGGCAGGGTGACACCAGGGGTGCACCAAAACACCACGGCCATCTCAGTGGTGGCAGTTTTACTGTAAGGGTGAAATTTGGGGTAAAAGGCAGAGCTACGTGATCAGCTGATGAAGAAGGGAAAAATAACCAGGTTTGGTTCATTGGCCTCAAAGACCTTGCAGTCTGATTCCTCCCACTCACAGACAGGAATGCTCAGTTTGGTTTATCACCTGTTTGATGTCCTCAGATAAATCGGGAAGTAAGTGATTTTGACCCCTGGTAGAGTGCAGGGATCAGTCTCCTCGTCACGAGCCACCTGAGGGGTAAAAGGCAGGGAAGGGGCTCCAGAGGGAGCCCATGGCTCTCTCAGCCCCCAGCATCCCTGTTGGAGGACCAGAAAATAATGAGGCACCCTGAGGGCCTGGCATTGACCTGTGGGGAATTTGCCTCCTCCGGCCTATGAAGGGGCAGCTGCCCGGCTGCCTTTGCTGGAGCAGGGCAGTGCTGGCTCTGCTTTCCCTGTGAGCATGCACAGAGTGGTCCTGCACTGCTGGAAGGGACCTGCTGGCTGGTCTGGAGGCCCCCTGCCCCTCTGTGTGCCTGAGGGGGGGATGGGGGCTGGCTCCTCACTCCGGGCTGTGTCCCCTGAGCTGGTGGGAGCAAGATGAGCCTCCAGCACTTCTCCCACCTCCCCAGGTCCAGCCCAAGCCGAGGAGCAGTGAGGAAAGGTCAGGGAAGGATGGCAGCATGAGGGAAGGCATGTCAAGCCCCAGCACTTCAACCACCTGCATCCTGTTGCACCCAAACTCCTCATTCCACCACCTCGGGTTCTCCCTTGCCATGGAGAAATCTTGCTCTGGTCTCTCAAATTAACTCACTTCAAGCCATGAATCTTGCTGGGCCTTTCTCTGGGAGATGAAAAGCTCTCTAATACCTGATCGTCTCTCACCCATGAAGTGGCTGAAGTGCTATAATGAAGGCGTCTCTGGGGCTCCTTTGAACTTGCTGGGGAGGCTGCAGGCCTCAGCTACCCCCCTGCAAAGCAGGGCTCACTTTTAACTCTCCTCCACCTTCTCCCGATTCCTCAGCATCCTTTCCAAAACACAGACGCCGGAACCCTTCTGCTGTAGCACCCAGCCCCATCTCAGCTGGACATCCCCCATGGGGAGCCCGCTGCTCCCACATTATCCCTCCTGCCTCCTAAACTCCCCCCGATCTGTCCTTGCCAGATCCTGGGCTCCCAGCAGAAGGGCCCTGTGTTCAGTGGACAGACCCTTTCACAGCTGCTCTCATTCAAGCACGTTTTATTTGCCAGGGACTCGGCTTGTGAAGTTTTCTACAGCTGTCTTGACCTCGTCCATGTCTCCTGCCCCTCTCATTTCCCTCGCCCCGGCGTTTTTCTCAGCAGGGCTTTTTAATCTATTTCTAGACCATTGATGGAAATACTGAATAGCACTGGGCTTCCCATCCAAGCCTGGACACCCACTGAGCGCGCTCCCATTCTGCAGGGATTCCCCATTGATGGCTGTCGGTTTGCCAGCTCCCAGCCCCTTTAAGGTGTCCCTCTTCATGTTGTATTGTGCTAATTTTTAATCAGAATAGTATATGGATTAAGTCACATGCCTGAACAGAGCCCAGGTCTATTATTTCTATACCATAACCTTTATCAGCCAAACTTGTAATCTCTTCAAAGGATGACATCAGAGTTTGACAAGAGCTATTTTCTGGAAACTAGGCTGATTGCATTAATTATATTCCCATCCTTTAATTCTTTACCAGCTGGATCCCACATCAGCTTTTCTATTATTATGCCTGAGATCAGTATTGCACTGCTACGTGTAAATCTGCTCCAAGCATCGTTCACATGAGAGAGCGCAAGGAGCCACCTCATCCTGCCTGTGCTGGGGTGGGATGGGGAGTGTCACTGCCCAGAGTGGATATTTGGGAGTTTCACAAAGCTGGAAAAAACTGTTACATTTCCGAAAGTGTTCCCTAAATGCATTGAGGCAGGCAACTGTGGTAGCGTAACCGCATAAGAAAGCAGAAACAGTGCCTATTGGAAGCCATTCTGAGTTATTTCTGATTTTTAGAGGATTGTCTAGTGGTTTGTTTGCATGTTCAGCTTTTGGGATGGTATCTAGGGTCTGCCTGGCTCAGCGTCTATCACTGCTTTCCAAGGAAGAAGCACGCTTTTGCACTTCCCTGTCACGCTGCTCTCATTTGATCTCTGCATCCGGCAATCCACTTCTTCTTCCTTCAGTGTCCCCCATCACTGCAGCCTCAGAGCTGGTGCACCCTGCTCCCCATAACCAAACATCCCCGGTTTGGGGAGTCTCCACGTGGTGTGACCCATTCCAGTCCATGCAGTGCCACCTCTTGGACAGTCCCCGATTTCTCCCCGCGGCAGAGTTGCCCAGCTCAGAGAAGCAGGACACACATTGCAGGTTCCAAACCAGCTCTAGCTGTTGTTGGAGGCAAGAGCGGCTGGTGGACCGGTGCCCCTACATCCCCAGGCCCATGGTGCACGGTCCAAACTGGACAAAGCTCAGGTGTGCCATGGTGTTCAACACGGACAGAGCCGTGGAGGCTCGTGGTGTTTGAGGGTTGATGCCTTTCCTGGGAAGAGCCCTTCGACGAGACCCGGGAGGTCTCCGAAGTCTCTCTGGGGCCGTCTCTGCCCGGGACCCTCACGGGAGCTCGGGCTCCCCTCATCCAGGGCCAGACGGAGCCCTGGAGACACTCAGCCCTTGAGGTGCCCAGCCAGCCGGGGCTCTGCGGGAAGCCCAGCCCGAAGCCTCGGCCATGTGCCGGAGCTGTCCGGGGAGCCCGGGCCGTACACTTGGCAATGCGCTG
>VZTA01009283.1:75796-154921 GCA_013398855.1 Mohoua ochrocephala | reverse complement strand
CCCCGGGGCTGCCCCGGCCGGGGCGAGGAGCAAGCGCCGCCCCGCCGCAACAATGCCCGGCGTGGCTGTGGGGCTGCGGGGCCGCTGCTCCGGGGGTCCCCTTCACCCGGCCGGGGGTCACCGGGGACCTGCACCGCAAACGCGGGGGCGAGTCCTGCGCTCGCTTCCAGAAGCGGGGTGAAAAGCACCCAGAACGGCACCGTGGTGCCAAAGCCCAGCCCCGTCCCGCGGTGCCAGGGCAGGGGCTGCGTGCCGGGGGCTCGGGCCGGGTGCGAGCGCGGCGCTGGCTCCTGCCGCGCTCCACACGGGGCCCAGCCATCCTCGCTGGCCGCTCCTGGTCTCGCTGGGTTGTTTCACGATGGACAGGTGGGCTGTAAGGACAGGCACGGCATCGACGGCGGTTCTTGGTTTAGCCAGGATCTGGAAATGGGGGGAAAATGGTAAAGCATCCCGAAGGTGTTCGTTGGTGTGGGGTTTGCTTTGAGAGGGAGGGCGAGCTAAAATGTGTCTTTCCTGGTGTGTTTTTATATGCAACTGAGTTAATCCAGTGCAAGGAGTAATTTGTGAGGCTGCTGGTGCTCTGCAGTACTTGGGGCTTAGAGGCTGAGGCTGTTCTGTAACACAAGGCTTTTGCTACTCGCTTCAAAGGATGAGGTTAATTTGTTGAGCAGCAGAAGTAGCAACCCAGGGATTGCCCTTCTCTTCCTTCCCTGCTTTCCCCATACCTTCCATCCTCCATATTGACTCGTCGCTCTTCTTGAAAAACATGGTACTTGATCAGGTTTCCTTGTCAAGGTGGTTTTCTCATCTTCCTTTGATGACCTGAAATTTTCCCAGGCTCATAGCATGCAATTTTGTTAGCGTAAATTAACCTTTTCTCAACGGCTTGCCTACAAAAAGCGGTGCTAGAACTGAGCTCCTGTACTAACATGCCCATCTGAAGCAAGAATGCACTCCAGATGCCCAAAATATTAGGGTCAACGATGCATCTGGATTCCCCTAGAGCTAGACGAGGCGACGCGGCGTATTTCTGAAACGCAGAGATTTGTGAGGAATGTGGCACTGGTATGTCACTTGAGCGTACGAAAGCCACCTGTGTTTGATTAAGGTGCAGCCCCGGTTTCAGGACTAACTGGATATTCTTTAAAAATAATTTTCACAAGCCTTAAATTCCTGTTTGAGGATGAGAATTTCCTAGATCCGTAGCCAGATAGAAACGTGTTGCCTTAGTATGTTCTGGTATATGTCCTGTCCAGGCAGGCAGCGCAGAGGAGTTGGTGGCAGTGCAGAAGATGGCACGTGTCCTGTGGTACCTGAGTATGGATCTCTTGGATGTGGGCTGCCACATGCCAGGGTCATGTAAAACCACCGGTGCTGGGAAATTGGCTGGTGTTTTAGCATAGTGTCAGCTGTATCAGTGATGCCAAATTCTGGATGCAAAGTTTTGGGATATTGTGTAACTGTCATTTTTAGCCTGTGCCTGGTTTGAGCTCAGTTCTGTGCTCTCGGAAGTTACCAAGCCACTGATTCTGCTGGAAAAGAGGTGTTGGTACAGTAAAGAGCATAACCAGTAGTTTGTTGTCTTAGAGTGTTTCTTTCCGGTGATACTCGCTTATTTTTTCCTCATCTGTTTCAGCCGAACAAACTTGTTCACGTTGGAGCTACAAATATTGGTGATTTGAGATCGGCGCTCATCCCCCGCTGTTCCCACGCAAGCGAGGACCAGAAAAATGAATATCCAGGGGAAAGGCTTCCCCTTGGACCTCGGAGGAAGCTTCACTGAAGATGCTCCAAGGCCACCTGTTCCTGGTGAGGAGGGGGAGCTCGTGTCCACAGACCCGAGGCCGGTTAGCCATGGTTTCTACTCTGGTAAAAATGATGTGGTCAGAAACGAGACGTCCACGGCAACACCGAGGCGCTCCGATTTGGATTTGGGGTACGAGCCCGAGGGGAGTGCTTCACCAACTCCACCCTACCTGAAGTGGGCCGAGTCGCTGCACTCCTTGCTGGATGATCAAGATGGCATCAACCTCTTCAGGACTTTCCTGAAACAGGAGGACTGTGCGGATCTGCTGGACTTTTGGTTTGCCTGCAGTGGCTTCAGGAAGCTGGAGCCATGTGTGTCTAATGAGGAAAAAAGACTCAAGCTGGCAAAAGCCATTTACAAAAAATACATCCTCGACAACAATGGCATTGTGTCCCGGCAGATCAAACCGGCCACAAAAAGCTTCATCAAAGACTGTGTCATGAAACTGCAGATTGACCCTGACATGTTTGACCAGGCCCAAACGGAGATTCAGTGCATGATAGAAGACAATACCTACCCTTTGTTCCTTAAGTCGGATATTTATTTGGAATACACAAGGACAGGTGGGGAAAGTCCAAAAATTTATAGTGATCCGAGCTCGGGGTCTGGGACAGGTAAAGGGCTACCTGGTTATCTGCCAACTCTGAATGAGGATGAGGAGTGGAAGTGTGACCAAGAGGCCGAGCCCGAGGCCAGCAGGGACTCGGCGCCTTCCAGCAGGCTCACGCAGAAGCTGCTTCTGGAGACGGCCACGCAACGCGCAGCCTCGGCCCGGCGCTACAGCGAGGGCAGGGAGTTCAGGTAGGTGGGGAGTGGGTCGGGGAGCTGCCGTGGGCATGGGGGAGATGGGAAACCTTAGAGGACCATAGGTGCTGGGGAGCATCCACATTGGTACAGGATGGCATTGCCAAGTGGTTTGACGGAGTGCAAAGCTTTGTTTGAAACTAATCGCAGGTTATTTTAAAGATGTCTTTGGCTGTTCCTGTCTGATAGTGCCAAATCATCCCTGCAGCATGTTCTTTACCTGGAGAAACTGCTGCTGGAGGTGTTCTGGAGGCAGGTAGGGCTTGGTGGGCAGTGCAGAGCCACGGGCAGCCCTCGTGCACGTGCAGGTGGCTGGGCAAGCTGCAGTGCCAGGTTGGCCATAGCCTCCACCAGCAGAAGGTCAGTGTTCGGGTACTGTGACATGGGCAGGTACAGCTGGTGGTGACACTTCCTGTGTAGAAATTGTCACGAGCCACGGACTGGGAGCTCCCAGGAGACAGATACCCTCACCTTGGTGATGTGGGTAGGAGTGAAGCAGCGTTGATGGCGCTCCCTGATAATGGTACTGCTTTGCATAGGAGATTTCCAGCACTGAATTCTAGCGGTGTCAAAGTCAGAATCCCCAAATCCAGTTAAAACCATGCCCTGCTGAAGCTCTTCCCTTCATGAAAGTAATTGCTGGTTTTTTTTAACTGTAGGACTTGCACAGTTCTGCAGCCTGTTTTTTTCTGGGTCCCCCACCCACTTCCAGCCAACATGGATTTTGAAACTTGCTGAGAGCTCAGTTAAAATTCCAGACAATTAACTTAGCAGGGAGCTCGCTGGGATCAATAAGCATGTGTGTGTCTAACCCTTGCTGAATCAACAGAACCCGGCCAGAACACATTCCTACTTTTTTTACCTCCCTTTTTAAATAAAATCTCCTTGTTTTAAGACCTGCTTAGGCTAAAATCTGACGCTTTGTGAAGATTACGAAATGAAGTAGCTGAACTGTCCTCTTCAAAGCCTCCTGCCTTATGAAAAGCATTTCTGTGTTTAATCTCCCTCGGCCGTCCCTTTAGGCTGGCAGCTGGAAGCGCATCCCGCCCCGCACAAGGTCTCGGCGCCTTTCAGCTGGCAAAATGTTCTCAGTTTGATTCTTGTTTTCTTACAGATTTTGAGGAGAGGATGTTGCGTGTGAAACTCTTGGGGAGGGGGGAAAGCAGGGAATTCATGTGGGCTCCCGCTGTTTTAATCAGGAGTCAGAAAAAAAAAATCCCAGTGTCTTGGGACTTTCCCATGGAGTTAATAAAAACCTTGAATGTGTCTTGAAGTGCATTTCAGTGAGCAGTTGGGTGCTCACCATAAATGAAGGATTAGAAAAGTCTACGATTTAAGTATCTTTTTATTTAAGCAATAATGGTGTTAAGATTGAAAATAACTTACTTGAGGGTCAGCTGTGTTTAGTTTCCTTACCAGACCAGGTAGCAAATCCCATGTGCAACACTGAGCTGTTTAGCTCCGGCTTCAAGAAAAAGGTGCGCTTTCCCCATTATCTGAATGTATCTGTGCCAGACTGTAAAATGGTTTAAGACGTGTGCTGTGAATATAGAAGCGTTTTGAAGTAGAGTTCATTGGTCCTGGGCATTTTCATAAGAGATTGGAACAATGTGAAAAAAATCTTTACCTGGAGGATGGACATCAGAGAAAATGTGTGGCTATTAATTTGTAGTGTCCAACAGCCTGTCATTGTGGCTGCTGACACTCTGCTGACCTGTGGGGTAGGGAGGCAAGGAAATGTTTGCCATTCTCACCAGAGCGGGAGTCACTTCTCAGCCTGGCGTGGCTGAAGATAAGGGATTTATTTTATTTTTTAAATGTTGGTCTGTCAGCTTCTGTGGCGTCCAGAGCATTGCCATGGAAGATGCTGCTGAACTGCATAATCTCTGCATTTTTTTATTCCAAAAACTGCTGAGATATTAATTTATGAGGTGATTGTTCCTCTTTGTGCAAGACGTTGTGGTTGAATTAGCCTTCTTCCTGGATGTTGTATAGCAATAGCTGTCTTGAGCAAGCTGGTTTTTAAGCTCTAGCATCTTTATCCTGCAGACTTCTTGCTCATTTACTTTCTCACCCGAGGAGGTGATCTGGAAGCTGGCGAAGCTGCTTGCAGCAGGAAGCAATGGCTGCGTGCAGCATTTGAAAAGCTGGGTCCCAATTTATTTTGAAAATTTCCACAAACCTCTTTTTTTTCTGGCGTATGTGTGGAAGAATTTCTCATTTCTGTTCTTTGGGGAATGTTGAAATAAGCTGTTTTGCATTATATCTCAGGGCCTGTTTAATCTTCCCAAGATTGAACTTCTATTCCTTGGCTTCCATGGAAACCCTAAATAAAGAGGAATCTAAGCAAATGCAAGAGAAGTATTTCTCTGTTAGCAAACGAGCATCTTGAATCAGCTCCAATTTTTTTTGCAGCAGAAAGTTCATAAATCTTGATGCGGTAGCTCTGCTCTCGGGAGAACAAATGTAAAAATTTCCTCAAACGGCAGAAGACAACCCGTTATTAGCGCTGGATATTTTTGAAGGTGTGCAAATGTGCAGGCAGATTTGAGAATACCCTGAAGCCAAAAGCATCGCTGTTACCCACTGTGTTTTTGTATGCGTCGGAAAAGGCCAATAGTCATTATCGTTAGGCTCCTGCAAATTAATTGGACATTGGTTATGGATCAGTGAACTTCAAAGAGGGTAACCCCCGAAGATCTCAGGCATTAACTCGCAGCTTCCGAAAGTGACACTAACGTGGTTGTGAGGGCGGCTAAATCGTTCATTAACCTTCTTCCGACACGCCGGGACAGCGTTCCTCGGAGCTGGAGAGCAGAAATTAAACCTGTGCCTGAGAACCGCCTGCAGCCTGCTTTTCGAGCGCTCCAGGAAAACGCAGCCTCTTAAAAAGTTGGGAATTTGGTGCTCGGTGGTTTGGTTGCGTTTTTTGCTGGGGTGGGTTTCTCGTGCTCTCTTTAGCTCTGTGTGGGAAGGGGCTCCCGTCCCATTCCCAAAGCGTTGGAGAGCAGCGCTCTCACAGGCCTTGCCTTTCCTTTCTTCCGTGGTGGGAAGTGAGAAGAGCGTATGGTGTTACCTTCCAGCAGCTCTGCCTCCATCTCTCCCGAAAACCAGGCAAACTGAGAGATTTACGTTAGTTCTGCCAATTGTTTTGGGTTTTGACCCATTCCATGAAGTGTACGGTGTTGAAAAGGAAGCCTGGGTGGTGATGGTGATTAGAGGACACACGGTGGTGGGTGAAGTCTCCAGTTGTTGGATTTTGAGGAGCGTTGGTGGTGGAGCTGCTGGGCACGGATGGAGAAGTTTCTCAGCGTGGGCTTTGATATACACAGGGGGTTGGGTTTTTTTAAAGGAGCTGGCTCCAAGCTTTAATTTCCACAGCGCTGAGCTGACTAAGCTCACCACATTTCACAAGTGTTGGTGGTTCAAATGAAAAGGGTGGGTGATGTGGTTCTCCACTAGGCTGGTAGGAATCACCAGGAGAGTCCTTGTGCCTGTGCCCACGCACTGGCAGCCTCTCCGGACACGTGGGAGGGCAGCTCTCCCCAAAACACACAGCCATCGCTTCATGATCGGGTGTGCAGACGAGGCAAGTGGAGAAAAGCTGAAGAAGCTGTAGAGGGACGTGACAACCTTTGGTCTGGGACAACGCAATGACAAACTAACGTGGAGAGGCTGTTTCAGGGAAGGCACAGGATCTCTCCGTGGCTTAGGGAGCATAAACGGTCCAGCGGTCAGAAGCTGGGGCTGCATCAGGAAGGAGCTGGCTGAAGTTTAGCTGGCAGCCCTAATTTTGAGGTTGGCTGCTTCATTCATAATTAAATATTAAATTGCACACCTCTGACTCAAGACCGTGCGGCGGTGAAGGAATTGGTGTTAATTGCGCTGACCGGTTGGAAAACTGGGGATGCAAAATCACAAACGCTGGTGCAGGAGCAGTCATGTTTAGAAAATTTACAGATGCCTTACCCTCTTACTGATACTTCTTTGAACTGGAGAGGCAGCACATGCATCTTGGAGTTCGGCTGTTGGAGCTTCACAGGAGCTTGTTTGCAGGAAAAAATCAGCTGCTGAATGTTAGACCCATGTGTAAAGTTGGGAATGCTTATCTTGAATTAAAATTGCTGGACCCACAGTATAGTTTGTAATCAGGACAACCCTGTTTGGAATCCTTGTAGAGCAGTGGCTATTTCCAGTTTTAAAGAAAACAAGTCGCAGGAGAATAGTTTGGGTTCTGCATTGTTCTTGAGAGAAATCAGTGAATCCAACAGGGAGGGGGTCTGGTGCTAATAGCTCTAAGTGGTAATTTAGTGGCTGGAGCACTGTAAGATATACAGGACAGAGACTGATGGTGTTTTTGCACAGAAGTTAATGCCAGCTTTTTAAAATATATCGTTAAGCTGATGAAACTTCTGTGTGGAAATGCTTACATTACATTAACAGTGTAAAGTATTTATGCTAGCGGTTGCCAAGTTTTAAAATAGATTTTATTTGAAGAAGAATACCTTTTGTGCCCATAGCTTTGCCTCCACACAAATCAAGATGAAGAAGTAGTGTGTTTGTGTTTGGTTATGGATCAGTGCTTTGGCTTCTTTTTAAAGGCAGGTAGTTAAGCTTTTAGCACTCTGATTTGATAAATGAATAGTGTTTTCTCCCCTCCTCCAGCAAACAAAGACTTGTTTTGCTGTGATGGAGTTTTATTTGGGTTACAGAATATTTTCTCTTAAAAGCCCGAGAGGGAAGTTATGTCCCCCTTTTTTGGTACTAGGGAGATTCGTTTTGGACATGGTGAAAACTCTTGGGAGCATGAAGCAGCCTAGGAACAGAGAGGGGTGGGAATCTCTGTCCTCGAAGGGCTTCATAGCTGGGTTAGACAGAGCTGTGGCCTGACCGGTCCAGTCCTGATGATGGTCCTGTTTTGTTGTGTGCTTACAATGATGGCACAGATCATGAAATACTATATTTTGAGGAGACTGGTTTGAGTTCTGCCTGGTTTCAGAAAGAATGGGGTGCTAAAAGGCTGCGTGGAAGCTGAACCAATGCCAGGACGCTGAGAAGTGCACCCAGGAGGTGGCCACGGGGTGGGAACACCTTGGTTTTGATCTGCCGTTCAACTTGGCTTTATGTTTTAAGAGTTTCTTTGTTGTTACTATAATGGACTAATCCTTTGAATAATTAGTTGCCATTGGACGTTTTTAAAATGACTGCCTCTTGGATGTTTTCCTTTAATAGTCTGTTAGATTCTGGATTTATTAACTATTGAGACAGACTGTGAAATCCTGTTACGGCAGACTTTCTTGGTGGAAAAGGGACGGAGAGTGGTGTGGGGGTGCTGGGGGAACACATGTTGGCCCCATGTTAGGTTTGAGCTGTTGACTTCCCACCTTCCCAAGAAGTCCCGGCTGCCTGCTGGGCTGGGTCAGTGGCTGCTGGAACACGTCATGGTCTCGGGTCATCCCTTGATTTGGGGCTTCAGAAGGTGCTCCAAGAAGTTACAGCGCTGTGGCTGCCTGATGCAAGGCCAGTCATGCAGTCACCACTCATTTAAAATAAATCGTGGGCCTGATTTTATTGCAATTGGTGGAAAAATCTGGTTTCAGAAGTGACTATGTATAATGCAGAAAATTGCTGTTTAAAAAAAAATCAGAACAGAGGTGCCGATATCCTAAATCGGTTCCTGGATATATCATTGGATTATTAGGCTCATCCTTAAATCCATTAAGCAAATTACAGTTAATCAGTCAAATAAAAGAAGAAAGATCTTTTGCGAGGCCCTGTCTTTTGAGCCATGCAGAAGCTGTAGTAATATTTTAATTTTCCATCTGTCAGTGAATGTATTCAGTCACTTCACTTCCTTATGTGGAGGATTTGAAATTAGAAACTGAGGTTAATTATCTGCATTAAATGAAATATGTGAAGACCACAAAAGCAAAAACCTTCACAATTTGGTATGGTCTGTTAAGCTAGGCAGGCTGCTTCAGAAGGAGAGGGGTTATTTTTCCCCGGTTTTGTTCCGATTGAAGGGTTTTAGTCACAGTAATTGAAATGATTAAAAAGTCAAATTGCTGGTGAATATAATTCTGAGCATCTCTCTGAAAAGATTTGACACTTGGTTGAGAGCAGGGGTTTACTCAGCCTGGCCTGGCAGTGTGGGGTATTGTGTCACCCCAGCGTGGGTGAGGCCGAGTGTCCTTGGTGCCACTTTATCCACCTCTTCCATGGCAATGGGATGTTGGAGTTCTGCTGCAGAGTTAGTAGAGATGATTTAGCAGTGGAACAATGCCAGATGACAGCTACACTTGTGAACTTATCAAATACAAAGTATGTCTGACACCATCTATCCTAATGCTATAAATTAGTTAATTAATGCCTGCTTCACTTGGAAGTGCAGCTTTGGACACTACAAAGATCATGCTCTTGGAAATACACATTCCCACAGCAGTCAGCTGGATTTGAGGTGATTCGTTTGTGAAAAGGCTCATTTTATTCCTAGTTTACAGTACACGTATGGCTCAGGTGTGAGTTCCTCTGGGGGTTGCAGCATCCATCTCCGCTCATCAGGTGCAAAGCTGCCTCTTCCTTCACTTCCTTCGGGGTGCAGCCCTGAATGTCCAGCTCAGGGAACTTCAGGAAAGGTCTGTCTCTTCTGGAGACACGCATCTTGTTCGTCTCCTGTGTACCAGAGTGAGCTGCTTTGCCTGAAGTCACACTCAGAAATTAAATTGTTGCAGGTCACGCTTGTGTGTAAAAGCAAAACCATCGTTCCTCACAGCCCTAGTCCAGATCCCTCAGTGTCGTAAGGCAGTAATGAATTTAAGTAGAACGGTTGCAGTTTTAAGTCAGATTATCCGAATTCTATAAAACCCACATGGAAATTGGATTTTACCTTTGAAGACTCCAGAGTACACTTTTGTGGTAAGACCTGGAATTTCTTGGTCCCCTGGCTCCCAAGATACAACCTATCCTCAAAGTATCCGTTTTTTGAAGGTCTTCATCTGATCTAAATAGCTAATAGATGAAGAGCTTTCATCTATCCTGATGATAAGCAGTGGAAGGAGGCAAAGCTATAGCTAGAGGAAAAAACCTCTCTGAAATACCTGAGTGAGACCTACTGGTCAGCAGCACAGCCTCATGTTAGTCCCTGGATCTACCTCCAGAGGTAATGACCAGAAACTACTGGGTTTTATCCTTCAGCCCTCCGACCCCCACATATTCCCTGTCCTGTTGTAGACCAGAGAGTCAGTCCTCTCCCTCTCTCCATCTTCATTTTCCTTCATTTCTGGAGGTTTAGTTTTCTGTCCTTTATCTCCAGCATGTGTTTAGAGGAATGCTGGTGCTGGAATGAGCAGTATGACTGGGCAGGTGAAATTGCCTTTTTTCTAGCACTCCATGTTTAGGTTGGGTTAGGTCTGCTGGAAAACCATGTCTTTAGCATTTAACAGATTTGCCCTTTTCAGTCATAAATTTTCTTGTCTGGCAATCAGCCTCTTCAACTGGGAGAGATTTATCTGGAAGAGGAGCTTCCGTGTTCTGCCATTGCTGCCAGCCTGGTCCAGGCTGTTGCTTTGGGACCTCTGTGGGATTGATTGCTTGGGTAGCCAAGGACCAGACGAGCTGTGGCTGCCCCATCCCTGGAAGCGTCCGAGGCCAAGTTGGACAGGGCTTAGAGAAACTTGGGATAGTGGAAGGTGTCCCTGCCCGTGGCAGGAGATGGAACAAGATGAACTTTAAGGTTCTTTCCAACCCAAACCATTCCATGATTGTATCACCTCTCCAAGGTTTCACAAGCAAAGTATGAATCAGAGCCAAGTCACTGGAGAGCCCCTAGGAATTACAGGTAGGATCCATGGAGAGAGGTGTGGGCACTCAGGATCCAGCTGTAGCTAGTGCATTTGATCAACTGTGTCCTGGCTTTGCTCCACAGAAGTAAGAGCTGTAAAACCATTTGGCATTAGACATGCAAATGAGAGCTGGGATGAAGCTACTGTTACCCTCGAGGATCCCAAAAGAGGAATCAACAAATAGAAATTATTCTCTTAGCAGGGGCAAAGTTCACAGGTTAACCATCATGTCAAATCAATGAAATACAGCCTTGATCTCCTGCACAAGGCCTTTATTGTGTATAAATAAAGAGTGCCTGAGCAAAGACAGCAAGTTCTTGCACTGTAACATTTGCAGTGTGTTGGAGAAAGGGAAGCTCTGTACAGATGGCAGCACAAAATGTCTCCATCAGACATCGGCTTCATTCCTGCTTCAAAAGATTGTAAAACGTGACCTTGGAACCTTCTTACTCTCCTTATGGCCCTACTCGGATTGGATTTCCCAGGGCATGTACTTCTAAATTTTTTTCATAAAATTTGGGGTCTCTGACTAAGAAGTCTGGTCTTTGTACTTTTAATTCAGTCCATGTGACTGTCGTAACATTTATTTCTTAGGGAAATGAAAAGTGTTCCTTCCTGAGCAAAGCCACAGAGGGAAGCTGCTGGGTAGGCTGGCAGCCTCAGGTGTGTGCAGCATGTGTCTTCTGCTCATCTAGACCTGAATGAAGACCATCACCACAAGTCCTTTGTGGCTTGGTCCATGGCTCTGCCAGGAAAAGCAATGACAGAAAAGTTGCCTTCTTTGTTGTGGAGATTTCTTGTGTCTCTGAACATCTGCACATTCAGTGGAACTTGGCTTTCTTCTCTTGGGAAAAGCTACTTTGAAAAGGCTCCTTGAACTTCTTAAGACAGACCAATGCTGGCAAAACGAGATGGAAATGGGCAGCAAAGGATGTGTGGATGTGTCACTGCAGCGTAGGATTTGTCACGTTGTAAAATAGCTTGGCGGTTTTCCCCTCTGGATATATGCAGTGAAGTTTGTGACCCGGGGGGTTTGAGTGCTGCCGGCTGGGGAAATCAGCCCAACTGGAGAATTTAAGAAGCCAGAGCATCCCGCTGTCCACAAGCAGTGGCTTCGGGCCTTCCCCAGCCAGGGCTGGCAGAGCCTGCAAAACTGATCCATATAAATCTTCCTCTTTCTGAAGAGAGGAAGCTTTCCAAATGGGCCTGGGAAAAACTTTCCTTTGGT
The DNA here is from genome assembly GCA_013398855.1 of Mohoua ochrocephala. NCBI lineage: Eukaryota > Metazoa > Chordata > Aves > Passeriformes > Acanthizidae > Mohoua > Mohoua ochrocephala. The sequence goes on along the minus strand of VZTA01009283.1, from coordinate 143,241 downwards.
AATCCTGGAGATAACAGGTCATGCAGCTTCACCCAGTGATCCTTGCACAATAACTTGTGGTCAGGCTGAAGTGTCTATTTTAGAAAGGCATCCAAGTGATGGGAGGGAGGTCGTGCGGCATTTTTGTTATCTCTTCCCGTGGTTAGTTACTCACTGTTCCCAGTGTGTTCCTTATTGCTCGCTTCAGCTTTTTTCAGCTTCAGTTTCTAGCTGCCGTGTTTTGGTGTTCTTTGCTCGATTTGGAGGCTCCAAATACCTCTGTATGTTTGAAAAAAGCCCTGCTGAATGGGTGTGAGTGTTCTCCTTAAGTGGCAGCAGCTTTGTTATGGAAGACCTTTTGGTTTTATTAGACTTTTCAACCCTCCGGTCGACTGTTAAACAAGCCGGAGCTTGTCATGGTTGACAAACCTTCGCTCTGGTCTCAGACCTAACCTACCAGTTTAAAGGCAGTATTCTTTTGTGTGCAGGTTTCTGGGTGGGGACCATCGGGCTTCTAAGGGAAATTAACTTGTGGCCTCTCTTTCCCCTGCCTCCCACCTCAAATAAATTAAGTTTTGTGCTAACTGTTCTGTCACTTCCAAAGGCCAGAAGGAAATGTCAGCCTTTAGGTTTTCTGCTACCTGAGGTACTCTGCTGCACACTGAGAGTGCAAGTAGGTGGGAATGTGTAATTACATTATAAACAAAACAGCCGCACGATCAGTGTCAGCAACTGAAGATAAAATGTAGGAAGTTTTTTCAAGTGATTCATCCATAATTATTTAAAAACACGTTGAATTTATTCTTAAGCTTTGGAGGAGAATTCTTGCAAGGCTGGCGTTTGCTGCCCGTGATGTTTATACACCTGAGTAAATGCCTGTCTCAGCAGTTTGTCCGTGTTGAGTGCTCCAGATCTAAATCCCTTCAAAGGTAAACCCAGCACACCTTTGTCTCCGCTGGCCTTGCTGTCTCCAGGCTTTTCACTGGTGAGGTGGAATCTGTTGTAGCAGTGGCTGGCACTAGGATGGGCAGAGAGACGAGGCTCACACCATTTTAATATTTGTTGTAGATTTGTTCTCTGTAGGTTTAGGTCGTGGCAAAGGCTGGGTGGCACAAACACGCTAATGGAGCTAGTGAAGAGGTGGTGGGGAAGCAGCTTTGTGTGCCTACTGTGGGCTGCATCTGCTTTCCTCTTTCTGTATCCCTCCAGCAGTATATGTTGTGTGGATTGTAGGGGTCTGGGGAAGAAGGGAGTGAAGTTCCTTTGCACGATCCCTCTCAGATGCAGCAGTCTGGTTTTAGAGGTGCTGGAAGTCGCGGTGCTTTTCCTCTGGTTGTGTCATTGCAGGTATTGGTGTTTTCTGCCCAACTGGGCAAAAGTGAGTATTTTTATTTTCAGCCCCATGCTATTGAGGAGAGGGGCGTTTGTCACCTGCTCCTCTGTCCGTGATTGCCGAGAAGTCGGAAATGCGCTGCGCTGCTCTGAACTGAAAGCACTTGGGGGTTGTTGTTGTTGTTTTTGTGCTAACCCAGCACTCTGCCCGACTCACCGGCCCAGATAACATCCACCAGGGCTGGGCCCGTGCCCGCGTGGCCGGGAGGGCAGCTGGCACCGCAGTGGGTGGCACTGCCGAGCAACCAACGCCTTGCAGTTTCATCAGGTTCAGGGTGCGTTTTCCTCCAGCCAGAGGCGCGGCACGGGCGCTGCTCCACCGCAGCGGAGCTGGGAGAGGAGGGGAAGGGTCTCCAGGATGGGCATCTCGAGTTGTGTCTCTGCTCCAGACATCAGCAGGGCACCCCTGGTCCCTGGGACAGGTCACCAGTCAAGCTCCCCTGCTCCGTGGTGCTGCGTGGCTGGAATAGATGAGCAAATCTGAGGAAGGCAGAGATCCCAGTGCTTGCTGTAGCCCATCTCTGCCAAGCCCTGCTACCAGCAGCTCCAGCTTTAGTCAAGAGCTCAAGGAGACTTTTCTGCTCCTGCAGCAGCCTAGGCAGAAAGGCCAGCTGGCCCCACCTCGGTCTGTTTTCACTTCTAGATTCCTCAAGACCTGACTATCCTTTCCAAATATCATTGACTCGGGCACTCCCTACCTGGGAGAGGTGGTTTGTTGGAGCTCTGGAGAGTGAGCTGATATCCCACTGGTTTTATAGTGAGGATGCTGGCCCTGCAGTCCTCCAGTGCTCGCCCACAGCTATTCCACATGCTAAGAGGGGTAGATGCATCCTACAGCTCACTGGATTTACCTCCCCAGTGGTAGGATATGCTTGAGAGGCAGCAGTTGCTTGGCCTCAGCAAGGTCACCTGGGTTTTGGTCGCTGGTGGTGACGCCCTGAGTCAGCTCTGCACAGATTGCTGCGTTTCTCACCTCATGTAGGTTCTTCTGTCCAGAGCCATCAACCGCACTGCCAGCAGTCAAGCTACGAGCAACTCTTTTCCTCTGTTAATTGCTGGCTGTGGCTTGGCACCAGCAGTGTCAGAAACCCTCCCAGGTAGCCCATCTTGGTCTGTGGACTTGGGTGTAGTATGTTGCCTCGGGTGGTATGGAGTGGCATCATCCTCTCACTTCCCAGCTTTGGAAATCATCCTGGAAGCCTGAGCTGAAGAAAGAGGGTGGGACTGGAGCCAAACCTCTTGTTCCAGATGGGACAGTAGTGGCAGGAACACCTATTGTCCACAAAAATGTTGCCAAGCCACAGAAGGCAATTAGCAGGGAAGAAAACTGTGGTTCCTTTAAAATTTGAATTTTAAAAATAGTTATTCTTTTAAAATTGAATGAATGCTCATTGATATGCCAAGTCAACAAAATTGGGGTTGCAAGAGCAAGCATCTGAAATTATCCAACCAGTGTAGTTACCTACTTAATAAAACAGGCAGGTTTGTCAAACAGGAGTATATTCAGTCCTGAGTGTGAACAGGATGTAGAACATCGGGTTACTCTGCCTTTGGCACAGAGGACAAGCAAAACAGTCCTGCAGAATGGCTGAGGGATCTCTTTCTAACCACATTGTTACCAATGCAGTTATGGTGGAGATAGAGTTGGAAAATAACTTTTTCCTTCTTTTAGGGTCTCCTGTTAGTGTTACAGATCTAAACTTTCTATTCAGCAATCAACCCCTTGGTGCCTTCACAAAGTGTTCATGCGGTCTCCCTTTGATACAGAGGACCCTTCTGCACCAAGCCCCCTCTCCAGCTGACACTGCAGCCATGGTTTATATTCGTGCCAGGTTGCTGCCTGTCCCAGGCTCTTTCAAACACACGGATGGCTTTCCTTGAGTTAATCTTTCCTCCTTGCTCTTCCCATGGTCTCTGTGATGCAGATCACAAAAGGCCATTTCAGTATCTGGCCGTAGCTAATCAGGATTTTACCTCTCTCACCAGATTTCTCAAAATACTCATGTTCTCAGTAAGAACATCAGCAGTGGTCACCTTACCTGGTATTGACAGTAGTCCCACTTCAGGCTGGAGATTAGACTACTCTGCTCCTCCAAAGGTCCTTCCCAACAAAAACCTCTGTGATTTTAGTCCTTAATTAACTGCCAAGCAAATCCTGAGAGACTTCGTCAGTCTTTATGCAGCAACAAGTCCTGCAGAAATTCATATGCTCGTGTGGTTAAGTAATGGCAGTAACAGCTGGATTGGTGGCCAGGAGACAGGGAGCCATCACTGCAGAGAATCTTGAAATACAATACGAGAGCCTTGCTCTGAGGTAAAACTCCAGTTCCAACAACCCATATGAGCAAGGAAAACCGTTTTTCCCCCCCAAAAAATATGCACTGAAAGTGAGGGATGAAATTGCTGTGCTTTATCAACCTATCTACATTAGGTTGCATCCTTATCTGTCTCTCCTCCTCTGTTCCTCTTGGGATGCTTTTAGATCTCCTGTCTAAAAAGTTGTAAATGAAAAGGGTATGTTTCCTTTCCTCTCCATCATTTAATGGTTTTTAATTTGGTGTTTGATCCTGGTTCTCCTGCCTTGACTGTGTGCAAGCCGCGGTACTGGGTTACAAATAAAGGACGTGACAGTTCCTTTAAAATCCATAAGGCTTAAATCAAATTATGCACTATTAAAATCAAGCATATTTTTCAAATGACATAAATAAAAGGAGTAGATTTTTTTTGTTGTTTAAGACTTGGTATGCATGTTATGATCTTCCCGTTCTTTAAATACTTGAGCTAAAATGTGTTCTGGTTGTTAATTTCTCTTTACGCTGTGGTGACCAGAGTCCTACATCTCACCTTCGAGGCCAGTGAAGGTGGAAATAGGTAATGAACTATTTTTAGAAATCAGCAGTGCTGCGTTCCGGGAATTCCTGCAGTACTTTTCAGAACCAAGTTTGTAGGTTTTGAGCACAGATAGGGAAATATGTCATCTGTGTAAATTGCTCTAAATTACCTGCAATTTGTTGGGAGTTGCCATTTCTAAGTACTTATTGCAACTCTAGATATTTGAGGAAGCTTTTGATTATCCTGCGCTTGTAAAATGTAATTGGCTATTTCTTAATTGTTGTCCTCTGTGAAGTGTAATTACCTGTAATGTAGAGCTTTTTATTTGTCAATGCCACAAACAGGAAATCAAGAGTGTCTGATTGAGATAAGTTCGGGGACTCCACCACGACTTGTAATAGCATCAGATGACCTGTTTGCGATGGGACTGGTCTCTCCTGTAAGGTCCTGGAGGCCTTCGAAGAACCTGGAAATACCTTGAATACCTTAAGTACCATCTTCATGCATTGTTGTGCAGAAGTGTGGCCAGCGTTCCTCTAGGTCCAGGGCATGTGTGGGAATGTCTTGGATCCTGGGGTGACCTGGTTGGGGGGGTATGTTACGTGACCAAGGTCTAAACTCTTGTCTCACTGTATCTGTGTCATGCACAGTCATGCTGAAACTTTTGCTGTCGTCATCTTCCCAAGCCACATCTGTCCTGGCGGGGACATTAAACGTTATTACTTAATTGAACTTAAATGAGCCTGGGAACTTACTGGGAAATTCTTTGAAGTTCCCGATGGGTTTTGTGTTTTACAGCAGGAATAGAACCATCCGACCAGGTTCGTTCACCCCTCCTTTATCTCCACCCCGGCTTGGTTGTGTTGACCCAGTGCAGTGCTGGGGAGCGGCGCAGGAAGACATAACATAGATTGACACGTCCAGTCTGGGGCTCTACGTCCTGTGTAAGGGGTTGCAGAGACACAAAGGGAAATTAAAAGCCCTCTCATTGCCCACTGCAGGCCTGGGAGGTGCTGTGCCAAGGCAGGCTGGTTTATGAACAGCTCTGCTTCTCTACCTGGGGTTCCCAGAGCTTTTGTGTACGTGTGTTTTCCTTACATGCAGTCTGTGGGTTTCAATATCCTCCTCACTGTGCCTTTAGAGCATGACTGAGAAGTGAAAGCCACTAGAGTGTGTCCTCCAGGAGCTCCTGGCCAATTCTGCCACGCAAAAGCAGCAGCACAATCTTTCTTTGGAGGAACCTCCTAAAAACAAAACCTTAAAATAAAAACCATCTTCTTGCTAAATTAACTGTCTGCAAACATAGAATTATTTAATTTTAGTTTTGCTTTTTTGATGGCGACCCGGTGCCGAGCAGTTCTCAGGGAAAGCAGTGAGTCAGCTTGCCCAACAGTGACTCTATTGATAGATGGAAGGAGTGGCCCTCAAGTCTGTCTAGTCATTGTTGGTGCTTGGCTGGAGCGCCAGGGGCTCTGAGGGCAGGCTCAAACACCTCTCGCCAGCCTTGGGAGATCAAACGCTATGAGTCAGGCCACAGAAAATCATGATAGGGCCCAAACTAATTAAACCTCTTTTTTTTTTTTTCCTTTGTCTTTTTTTTTCTTTTTTTTTTGAACCCTGTTTTGGGAGCGGGAAGGAAAGGACACACACGCACCGAGGTGTGTGGGACCTGCCAACTCATGTGTCCTTGCAAGTTGACTTTTCTTGTGCCTCCCAAGCTGTTCTAATGGAAACTCTGCCTAGTCCCTCATCTGCTCTGGAGTGATGGGATCTGCCAACTTTCTTCTCTCTTGATATCCTCTCATTTCTCGCCTCTCTTTGTAAGGGCATGAGGCAGACCTGGAACATAAGTGCTTAGCAGCAACACACCACCGTTATGTATTCCAGCTTCTGGTTATTTTTCAATTCAAAATGCGTATGAGCCAGAAAATGTTTTAAGAGAGGCTCTAATTCTTTCTATTTTTTGTGTCATTTTGATCGAGGTGGGAGAGGCAGGAGATAGGCAGATGGTGAGAAGTGCCAGCTGTGCTTCAGCCCCACCAACACCTTTCCCTTGGGTTTTCCCATCTCCTTTCCCAAGGCATGGCTTGCTGTCAAATGTGAGGAACCACATCCATGAAGCCCACAGCTTCCAACAGAACTTTGACTATAAACCAAACCTTAAAGGTTATGGATGTGAAGGACCATAGCATCGCAGCTCTTTGTGCTAGCACTGCTGTCCCATGCCATTCCTTGAGCTGGTGCTGTCCCCTGAGCAAGAGAGGCTTACAACGGGCGCCAAGAGCCTCCAACTTCACTTTGGGCTATTAAATGCAAGTGCCACGCACTTCAGTACCTCGGGCCATACCGCCCCGAGCTTTCTTCAGGTGCTCTGAACCTGAGGTGTTCGCCTCCCATCTCCCAGGCACCAGGAGCAGGCCAATTTTCAGCATAACGCACAATCTCAACTATTTTATTGCTTAATTTAGGCCATAAAGTCTCTTTGATGTGTTGTGTAATGCAACGTTCATTCTGAAAAAGTGGGTGGAGTAGCTTTATGGTATTATAAAAATAAATAAAATGCCTGGCAGGATTTTGAAACCACATGGTCATTCCTCCTCTCTCTGCAGATAAGTTGATTGTTGAGAGAGAAATCTTGCTTAATATCTAACTTTGGGTGATTTATTTCTCCAGAGTCCTTTCATCTCCAGCATGTATTGGGTTATCTGTGACTTCTAATCTGATTGTTTTAAGTGTGATCAAAGAAACCAAGAGAATGCACTTTATTTTCCCACTGTATGAACAGAATGCTGTTTGTACAGTGCATTACATCACCTGTTCCTGCTGCTCCTGAGTCCTGCACCAAATGGCTGCGGTATAAATAGAAAACAGAATGGACTTGTAGGGGGTGATGAAATTTGTTCCACTTGCCGAGTAAAACAGAGTTAACTCAATGAATGCTTTCTTCACGCCCAGCTCTACCTCAGCACACAACAACACGGGCTGAAAATGTTTGGAATAACTCACTCGTGCAATGTGTGGAGCTGGCATTTGGCAGCCTCAAGGAGCTGTGCTGAAAATCCACGGGAGATGGCAGGCAGGGAGACTGCCCTGTCGTTGAAATTGCTGGGATTCTTTCCAGGCTATGCAAAGAAAGAGTTTGGCTTTGCATCGGCCCCGTCGTGTTGTTGTAGCTGCGATGGTCCACGGGCAGGGTCTGTGGGCAGAGGTGGTCGCCATCCTTGCCCAGGCTTGGTGCTGCAGGATCCCTGCACACATGGAGGGCTTTGCCATCCCAAACAAACCCCTCTGTCGAAAGCGACTGGCTTTTGAAAGGTCTGGAGGAAGCAGGGCCCAGGGACCCACCTGGCTGTTGCAAACTGCATTTCTGGGGGGTAAGTGCCAAGGAGCAGCTCTGATTTGCATGGAGACCCAGGACGTGCCTCTGACGTTAAGCCTGGAAGATGCATTTCTCTGCTTGATTGTAAAAATGCCAAATTGAAGAAGGAATATTTCTTTTCTGACCTGTCTTAGTGCTTCACCACCACACAACCTCAGTGTTCCATGGAGGACAGCTGTCCTCTCTGCAGCTTTGCCATGTCCTGTCGCTAACATCTCCTGGCCTTTTCAGGGGTACTGAGCAGCATTTTCACTCCAATTGTCTAATTGATTAATGTATTTAACTTGGAACATTTACTCTCAGCCTGTGTTTGACTTTCAGTTTCTTACTTCTCTCATAGACTGGGAGGGTAATCTGAGGGCCTGGACATTTCCTTGCTAGCTTTTCCAAGAAGTAGCTGTTGGCCTTAAAAAAAAATTAAAATTAAAAAAAAAATCCTCTCTCCTTACTGACCTTGCCTTGACACACCTACAGGCCCTCATGAAAATCCCACCCTGGGTAAATAGTTCACGTTTTTATTCAGAGGAGAACTGCCATGCATCAAGAGGTCAGGGAAATCATTTGGGAGATAAGGTGGTTTTATCTTAAGCAATTAGTCCTTAGTGTTTGGTTGGTTTTTTTTCATTTTCTAATTGGATTGGAAGTTGTTCTTGTGCAGCATGTGGTCGTTGTAGGAATACTGAACCAAAAAAAATGCCTAAAACCTGTGCTTCCCTACCCCATCCTGCCCCATCCTGCCCCTGCCACCCTGTTTGCTGGAAAGCAGAAAGCCACGGGCATTTCTGACGTGCCATTCCAGCAGGATGAGCTTGGGGCCACTATCTCCCCATCAGCCTCCGGGGGCTGATCATCTGATACTCGTCAAAGTTTTGCTGTCCATCACTGGGCTGCTGGTGGTTTTCTCTGTCTGTAGTCCCCAGGTTGGAGGAGCAGGAAGGAATTGGGGAGAGAACGGAAGCACGGAGTTTTCCCTTTGGATGTTGTCACAGTGTGGGTTAGGCAGGACTAATCTGGACTGCTCGGGCCTGGCTGGGTCTCCTCCTTGCTCAGCCGTCACCCCTGTGAGGTGGGGAATTCTCTGAGCAAACCAAGCCACTCTGCAGTTTCTTTCTAGTGAATTATAGGAAAATGGCGTTGTTCTTGCACCAATATAAGATTGACCGAGTCTTTCCCAGTGTCCCTGCAGGGTGCTGGGCAGTGGGAACGACTGTGCAGTTACCTGGCCTTGCCCTACACGCAGGTCTGTGGCCTCTAGGTGCAGCGGGACGCTGAGCTGGCTCTCTGCAGACTCACCAGCAGCCCTGTGTTCCTTGCCTCAAGGTCATACTGCAAAGGTTGCCACAGCCAAAACAGTTCTCCTGTGTTGTTTGCACAGTGCTGGTGTTTGGAGGCCCCTGCTCGCTCAGCTGAGATGGGGAAACGCTAGGACTTGTGTTAGGGTGGGGGATTTTCCAGCCCTTGAGGAACAGCATCTTCCTTGGTGACATTTCATCTTTCCTTTGGTGTGATTGGATGGTGGGCAGGGACATCCCTCAGCAGTGGCTGGGAAGCTCCTGTGTCTCTGAGCCCTTGTGCATGACGGGGACTGAATTCTGGGCTACAGACTGATGATGATGAGCTGAGCTCTCTTTACGGCTGTTTTTTTGCTGCTGTTGTAGATCTTAGAGATGTCTGGTTGGACTCTGCGAGTTGGTGGACACAGTCCTGCGCTGAAATAGACTGTGTCTGCTTGAATTCACCTGTTGGGGTATCAGGGTTTAGGGTAGCCCTAACCCTAACCCGTGTAGTGCTCCTTCCACAACAGAAATCTATAGCTCAATGTGATACACTACTAGATTTTTTTTGCCCCCAGCTGCCTTATGAAAAAGCACTTAACATACACATCCAGAGGTGTGAATTACAGCTGATGTAATTAATTTGTGTTTGTGGGCCTGGCCCCCTGCAGTCTAGCTGGCAGTTAAGAAGAGCAAAAATCTAATCTTGGAGAAGATTAGGAATTCTTTGACAAAGGTTAAACCAGGGTGATGCTGCCTTATCATTTGTACTGGTGTCCTGTGGCAAGTCAGTAATTTAAGTAGGCAGGCTGTTCCTAAACCAGCAACATCTCTAGTCACCTACCTCGTTTTTTTGCAAAACACAAGTCTTAAAAACAGTTAGATCTAAAACAAGACTGAGGCAGCTCTAGATCGTTGTCCCTGCAGGAATGCCCATCGCAGGACAGTCAGAGCCAGAGCCTGCTGTAACTTCTGAAGTGTCTCCTTCCCAAGCCCATCTCCAGGCTTGTCCCAGCCCTTCTCATCCCTCCCACCCTGGGGTGGGTGAGCAGCGCAAATGCTGTGCATTGGAGGAGAGCTGGAGAGGAAGCAGGGCGGGAGGGAGGGAGGCAGACAGGCCATCAGGCAGCTCCGAGCGGGGAAGCCAGCCTTGCCTTCCCTGCGGGCTGCCTTGGTGTGCTCAGCCCCGTCCAGCTGCAGCAGGATTTGGTCCCAGCACACTTCCAGCCAGCATGTCATGGCAAGCTTCCCCAAGCAGCAGTTTCCACTTTTCCTCTTTGGTGTCTATTGTTTTGTTATTTGGGGAACTGGAATCCATGGTTGAATTGGAAATGTGGTTAGCATCAGCCTCTGACGCAACGGGGTGGGTTTTTTTCCTTTCATATTGGTCTGAGCCTGAGCACATGTTCCCCTGGACAACTCGAGGGCTGCACAGCTCTCCTGTGACCCACACACTCGGGCAGCGATGCAGCACTCACTGTCTTCACTGCTGAAAGACCATCCCATTAGGAGAGCTGCAAAGTGCTGGCTTGGTCTAAAGCAGGCAAATAGTCCCCTGATTGCAAAGTGAGTTTCCAAAAGGAGGAGGTTGCCTGAGTGCCGATGGTTTAGATTTAGTCATTTAATGCATCAGGAATAGGTTACGTTCTCAATGATTTTGATTTCAATCTAATGTGTTAATAATGTGAGTCTCTTCCAATGAAAATGTATTTCCAAGTCACTTTAAGTATTTGCTAGCGCAGTAAGTTGAAGACATATGTGAAAGAAAGGGCCATCTGATGAAGTGCTATTGTTCTCTTAATTCAACCCACCCCATTTGGGCCACTCGGCATGAATGGCTTTGTGTTTGCTAATAAAATCATGCTATGTTCCCTGCAACACATGTTCTGCATGTCCCAGCTAGTCAGCAGCAGTAAAACCTTATTTTTATAGGTTTATAATGTTACCTTCTCAACTGTGGCTTCTTTTAGATACAGCAATGCTTCCAGGTTTGGCCTTGGCACACGAGCCCACAGGGGTGGCCATAAGCCCGTGTTTCTGGCTGATCTCCCCCCTTTCCCTCGGCACCTCAGGCGCTTGCTCCCTGCGTGGCCCATCAGCGAGCGCGTGCACCTCCTCACCTAAAGGGTGCTGTGTCAGCAGCCACTGGGAGAGAAATAGGAGTGTTCTCCTGGGACTGCATCCTCCTCTCCCCAAAATGTTTGGATGAGCCTAAGCTGCTTCTTGGGCTGTCTCAGAGCGTGGCTATGGGCTCCACAGCCCTTTTAACTGCTGGGCTTAGGAGACACAAAGACGATGTGGGAAGTGCTCTGCTGTTGGATGATCCCAGGAGAGCTGCAGCCGTCCCGGCAGTTTCTTTGGGCCGTCCCTAAGACAGAGGGATGAAAAGCAACCTCTGCCTTAGCACAGCATCTCAGAGGGGGCTGCTCTCAGCAGTCGGCTGGCAGTGGTCCTCCACAAGCTATGTCCAAGCTGCAGGGAATCAGTATGCAGAGCAGTTACTCCCTTTCCTTGGCACATTGTTTTTTAAGGACTCTAGGGTAGAGGGGATTAGACCAAGTTCTTAGGGGAGGAGAATAGCCAGCAGGGGATGGCTGGTCATTTTTGTTCCTTTTGTAGCACAAACAATCTCTCCCTTACTACTCATAGGGCTCGTGAGCCTTTGTGATGTTTATTTGGCTGAAAGATTTGGAGACCTCTGGTCTAGATAGCTCTCCAGCTGAGAAGGGGAATTTAGGCACTTGTGATAGTGTGGCCAAAGAAATTACAATAAATATTTGGGAGATTTTAGTGTTTGGCATTCGTCAAGAATGGTTTAGCAGAATGAAATCTTTAGTGGAAAGGATGGAAGTCCAGCTGAAATGACAAAGATGTGCCTGGGCTGGCGTTGGCACATCTTCCACACTTCAGGGATTAGAAGGAATTGTGTAATAGCAACATAATGATCTGCAGAATTGGCTCATTTAAACTTCAGCTGCTTTTGTTTAGGAGATGGACTTAAAATCTGAAACTGGGTCAAAATCTTTTCTTGCTCTAGAACTAAAAGTTCCACACGTTTCAGACTTCTGTTTGAAGAGCCCTCTCTCTTAACTGCTGTTCAGCCAGTCCTCCTGGGCTGAATTTCAGCCAGGCAGGTGACCTTGGCCTGCTAGTTCTTGTCACTCGGGAAAGTGCTGTTGGTCAGGATCAGATTTTCTAGGGTCCGATGATCTCCGACACATCCTCTCCTGCTGATGGAATCATGGTCCTTGGCTCCTCTTTAGGACTGATAGAAATGTCTCCTCTCTAAGATGAAGAGCTGAGCAGGCACCGTTCTGGGGGTATATTCATATTTTCACTGAAGGTCAGAGTCAGAGTTTTGTCACTCTAGTGAGTTTGCCCTAAACTACCAGCAGGACAGAAGTCTTCCTCAGCAATGGCATTCTCTCCAAAAATGAAGCCCAGGTCTTTGAGATCTGTCGTGGCCCTGCTTCTCCTCTGTTTGCAGCAGAAAACAAAATCCCTAAAACTTTTTTTGGGTGCAACTGCATTTCCAACAGTAGAAGAGGATTATTCTTGCGGTTTCCAGGGTCAGCTTCTTGCAGACATGCATGGCCTTCTCATCTCCCCAGTCAAGGAATTGTGCAGATATTTCTTTGCCCCAAAGTTCCCTAACTTTTCCCAGACAATACAGCCTGCAGGGGCAAGGAGAGTTTGCAAGGTTAGTGTCAGGAAACAGCTGTTTGGGAAAATCCTCTTCCTTACTTCTGGACGAAACACTGTGGTAAATTACTCTGACTGCTCACCTGGACTGAGGTAGGCAATCCCACCAGGCAGTCACCCTACGGCTCACAGGAAAGGACCAGAGTGATCCTGCACATGGAGAACCCACGTCACCAAGTCACCAACAGTGGAATTCATAAATTCCTTTATTCTTTGCTCAAAGCTGCAAATGCATCTGCAGAATGCACAGACATTTGTTATCATCTCGAGCGAGGAGATGATGCCATTGAGCGTTAGCAACGTGCACACACACAGCAGAGGAGTCTCTTCACTGCCGTATTCGCAGTGCGAGTTTTACATCACGCTGTGGATGTACACGTAGCCCAGGAAAGTCACTCCTAGAGTAAGAACCACTGGCAAATACTGTCCTCTCTTCCCAGCACGTGACAAGGTGCCAGCAGCAAAGGTTGGCAGCAGTGTCACTTTGCTGTCACGTCGTGTCACACAGGAGTCCCACCGCTGCAGCTGCAGATGTGCGGGCTCAACAGACGTTGGTGTCACAAGCTCCTGCATGTTTTGATTAATTCATCTACAGTTTTCATACATGGGTTCAGGGACGGGTGCTTTCATCAACTTTGTGATCAAAATGTGTGCCAAGGATACTATGAGTCATATTCCAGACTCACTCGTAGTTTTGGAGAGGGGATTAATGGGGATGTTAAAATATTGCTCATTTACGCTATAGGCAGAGCTGGCAGCGGTGGCTGCAGTCATGGTTGCCCAACATTCCCCATTATATAAAACTTTGTTGTAGTTGCTCATATCTCTATCAGACTGTGTTGTTTGGTGTTCTTCCATGCTGAGATTCTGCCTCAGGCTGAATTATTTTGGCAAATTTTAGTAAAAACAGAGGGGGAGGAAATTACATTGTTTTGTTCATGTCAGAGTCTTACAATTTACTTTACATTGATAACCTTCCAGTTTTCCCACTTTGAAGCAGGGGTTTGGCAAGTGGGTTGCTGGAGGTGGGAGGATGCTGGCAGCTTGAACATGTATTTTGCCATCCGTGTGAGAATCCATTCAATATGACTGAATTATAAACTTGTGAAATGGCACAAGCTCTATAGAAGATGGTTTAAAATTTTGGCAGTCATAGTATCTGAAAAGTGTGTTTACTGTGACGGTGCCCATGGCTAAGACTTCAGAGACAGGAAGCTGCAATTCCTGCTGCTGCTGATCATGGAGCCTTCAGCACTCATCGTTAGGTGAGCCAGCTCTCTTCTCACATCCTCCAGAAAAGGCACTCACAAAAAAAAAAAAGGCTTTTTGCGCAGTGACGAGGAGGAGGTGAGGAGGGGGAGTTCCTCCAACGGTGAGCAGGTGGTGTTGGGAGCTGGCAAGAGACAAACTGTGCAGGGTATTGGAACTGGAAAGAGGTTTTCCAATGCCTGCTCTTCAGCTTTTTTGTCTTTTCCACACATGGGGTGGGTAGAGCCAGAGGAGCCAACAGAGCAGGTAGGAAGGAAAGTGCACAGGGCATCTGCATTGCCTCTTGTGTCTCTGAAAGGCGCTGTAGTAGAAGAGACAGAAGATGCAAGCTGAAAACAGAGGTCCTTCTGTGCTGGGTTTTGCCGGAGCAATGCTGGAAGACAGCTCTTCTCCCTGGGAGAGCGTCATTGTGCATGCCTCAGCTTTCTGTCTGCTACTTGAGCCCCAGATCAGACTTGCTGATGTGCTGAGCATGCATCAAGGCAGAAGTCTTAAAAAACACTGAGTATTAGGCCCAGAGCGTTTCGAATTGAGCATCCACATCTTGAGAAAGTTGTGACAATTTCAGCATTGCAGTTGGCTTTTTGTGCATAAGAGGATAATGGCTTTTTCTTCCCCAGAATAGCAGCACAAATAAATACAAGATACACTTGTGGAAATTGCCAAGAGGAATCTCCAGCAAAGTGAGTAATGCTGCATTCAACATGAGATTTGGGTGATGTAAAAGTACAAAGAGGGGGGGAAAAAAAAGGATATGAATCCATTTATCCTGTGCCCTGAGCAGATGAAGTTCTGCAGAGAGGAGTAAGAGATAGTAAAGTGATACATGAGCAAAAGAGATACTTTTTGAGTAGAAGATACTTTTTTTCCAACTTATAGATTGCTTTTCCCTGCTGTCTTCAGGAGGAAACATCTAGAGCCAGGATGCATTCCTGTAGTACCTACCTGGTCAGTGAAATCGTGTCTGTATGGTGTGGCCCATATGCACTCAGTAACAGATGGTGGGTTTGTGTCACACAGATGGGCTCCAGTGTTTCACAGCTCTTGTGCTCCAGGCCATACACAGAAAACAGCCTTTCCCTTCATCCGTGGAATTTCAGTTCTGGTTATGGCACTCGGGATGATTGCAGTGTGGCAGTGGGTCAGAGGAGCTCTAGTGCTCTGCTCCTGCTATAGAAGAAGAAAATGGTGTCAGCAACACATCATGTCAACTGGGGGTGATTGTGGGCCCACCCACTGCCTTCCAAAATGCAGAATTAAACCAGGCCTCACCTCTGGGGCTGCAAAAATGTGGCTTTTGCAATGATCCTGTGTTGTATTCAGTGTCTGAGGGGTTGTCAGCTGGAGCTGGAGCATTTGAAGTGGTTGTAAGATCTCTCCATGTAGGTTTTCTGCTGAGATCAGTTATTCAGAGCACTTAAGAGTCTCTCCACACTTCCCCATTTTCACTAATTATCACAATGTCTCTGGGGCCTCCCTCCCCTGTTGAATTTGGTTGGGTGTCAGCAAGTACCTTGTACTCAGAATTTCTGGAGGGATTAAAAAGACATCAATGGAACACACAGAGTTTGCTCATCTAGCCTTGTGTCTTTAAGAAACTGAGGTAAAAAACCCAATACAGTCATCTTTTATCTGAACAGTGGTTAATTTGTTTAGAACAAAAAGCACATTGCTTGCATTGTCACTAATTCTTCCTATATGGAGCTGTCAACTGGTTTTAATTGTATAAAGATAAATAGGAATGGAACAAGGCTTCAAACAGCTCTTTTATAGCACTTGGAGTGGACATGCTACTTCATATATATGCACACCACAATAATGCATACCAGATGAAAAGATACTGTGGAATTTGTGCAATAAAGGTAAAAGCCCATATATCTGCCTGTTCCAATGGATGAGAACCAAAACAGAAAAAATCTTGAAGGCAAAAATAACAACAAACCCCAGCACAGTTCTTGAAGTCAAGTTTCACCTGCTGTGAAGTGCCCCCAGGAAAAACAAGCGCAGGATTTGCCCGAGCAGTGGCCAAACCTCACAAGGGGAATGGACCACGTGTATAAACCTCCCAGACAGTTAAAGGTGTTTCACCTCCCCCCAGGTCTGGAGTGTAGCTGGACCCTTTGGTATTGCTGTGTCCCAAGGCATCACCCTGGGAGCTCCTGTGCAATTTGTTTATGAGCAACTCTTTTTTTTTAATTTTTTTTCCCCTCCCCGCCTCCTTCAGCTGTTTTTCTCTCCATTTTAGTACGTGTTTCAGTGAGGTGAACTGGTTCTTGCACCTTGAATTATTAAGAATGCCTCTGGACATGTGTCACCCTCAGGAGCGGAGCATGCCCAGCGCACCAACCTTGGAGTTACAGTCAAGGAATTCCCAGTAAACAGGGATTACTGACCCACCTGCCCCGGCTCCCTTTGGATGCTGGTCTCCCTCTTTCTCACCGCTCTGAAATTCTTTGCTCTTAGTTTGCCAATCGGACACCAAATTTAGATCCATTTGTAAAAGAGCAGCCATGAGAAATGGGAAACTGAATCCACTGACTTCATTCTTCCTTTTTAAATATGACTTTGTATGACCTCGATGCAGCGATTGATGGTTTGGCTTCCAGGTCTGGCTGGAGATGCAAGGTTTGGTGACTGTCCCAAAACTAGGACTGTGAAAGAATACTTTGTGCTCACCATCTAAGGAAAAGTTACTTTAATCTTTGCTTAAAAGGAGGGCTGTTTGTAGCAGCTTCACAAGACCATCTTCCCTCTGTATGCCTATTTTCCAGAGACAACAGCAAGTTGTTTGCTGTTAGTCTGCTAAACTCTTAAAAAAGAAAGAAAATAAGTATCTCTAGAAAAGGAAATACCCTTTTTAACAGCATCTGTCTCCCTTAGACGCAGTTTCTTCGTTTTACATTCCTTCTGGTGGTTGTTATTACAGTTCTTGTGAGGATTTGTCATTGCTGTCAACCTCTAATAGACCTTGTCAGAAGGACAACATGACTCTGTCCACCCTCCTCTTGCCCCAGCCCCTGCGTTATATTGGCCAGGTCGGCTCGAGCTGCGAAGGGAAAGTCAGATTACGAGCTCCCAGTAGAGACCAGGAGACCGCGTTAGGATTTATACTTTTGCTGTGATGCTGACATCTCTTTGGAGCTGAGCAGTAAATAATAGAGCAAGTTTAAAAGCTTTTTGCAGCTTGCCAGTATGTTGTTGTTGATACAGCCTGCCGTTTGTTAACATGATCCAACAAGTATCCTTTAATGACCCCATTTGGGGAGCCTGCGAGACTCCAGAGCACTGCTAGAGAAGCTCTGTTTCATGGTGCTGTACTTCTGAGACCTACTTATCTGTCATGGTTGCAGTCAGCTGATGCTTATGAACTCTTGCTCATTATAAAATACTGATTGGAGGCAGAAGTCTTCTGCAGGGGTACTTCTTTTCTGTCCCGATCTAATGGTCTCTTGACTTGAAGCTTGAATGTGTTCCCTAGATGGAAGTAAAGTTAAATAAGACTTTGCAGGAATTTTTAATGTGAAGGTATGAAACGTCTTTGTGAAGGTCTTTTGCTCGACTGAGTTGTTTTTTCATGTGCTGCCAATATCTGATCCCACTTCTTGACCTTTAATATACACTGAGAGAGAAGATTAGGATGCTTCTAATCAGCTGAATCTCCCCTCTGGGAGCACTATTAAATCTTGACTCTCAGCTTTATCTCTGCCAGGTCTTGCCAGCCCTCCATGGTTTTGGTTTTGTTACCAGCCGAGGTCAGAGTTCATTCACCTCAAAGGTTCTTGTTCAATGGGGGAAGTTTCTTGGATCATTTCCGTAGGAGTTAAGACACCAGCAAGCAGCTGTGCTTGGAGGCAGACCTCTTCTCTTCATGTGCCTTGTGAGCCAGACCTTAATCAGTGAAATAAAGTCTTTTATTTTGTGCAGGATTGCTGCTAATTCTGCCCACCTCATCATTAGTAGGGCTCCGTCAAAGGTCTTCATGAGCAAACCTGAGTGGTTTTGAGGTGCTAAGTCAGGTGCCTCATAGGCATTCACAATATTACATCAGCTGGTTTCTTCTGCCACCCAAATTTGTCATTTCATTAGAATTCCAAGTTTGTTGGCAATAAATTGGTAACGAGTATTGAGTTTCATGCCGTTGTTTTGAGGGGATTTCAAGTGAGGCTAGCAAGTCTGTGGTCGTGCAGCTCAGCTTATGTTACACGGCCCAGTGGTACAGGCAAGCGGTTTAATGTCAAAGCTGCAAGTAGTCTTTGTAAAACAGAGCCCCCCTGAGCTGCCTATCTCCCCCTTTCATTTCAGCCATCTGCAATACCACTCAATGTTGTGATTGAAGTACTGGGAAATTTATCCCTGAAAGCAATACAACTATGGATTGCAGTGCTGAGGTTGATGCCCTCCTAAAAAACTTTGGTGGTCCAAGGAAGGACTGAGTGCCCGTGGTCTTCTTTAGCCCTTGGAGTCCAGTGGCTCCCGTTCCCCAGTGTGGTCCGTGTACCTGTAGATGTCCCTGTGCTACGTTTTTGAACACTCCGTAGGTATGTAGGAAGGCGGGGAATGATCTGGAGTCATTGGCCAAAGCTGGATGTTTTGTTTCCGTCCAAAAACTTACTCATTCTACAGACTCTGGTCTTAAGTTACTGAACTCGCAGAGAAATCTGCTCGTAATTTCTTTCTTGTAAGCCCTTTCTTGTTGAGCAGAAATTTTGGCAAAGAAGAGTCAAGTCACTGGAGAATCCCCAGTTCTGCCTGGTTATACCAGGCCTCCTCAGATCTTTCCTTGGAACGAGCAGGCAAGAGGAAATACTTTCCATTTCAGAGAAGCGTGGACAAACAACGTTGCTTCAGACAGAGAAGAAAAGTGGCAGACGGAGTTACAGTGCTGAATCCTGCTGGCCAAAAGCATGCTCTTGCCTTTATTCAGTCATTCCTGGAACACAGTGTTCTTATTGTATTCCTCCTCACCCCGCTCAGTGCCTCTCCTCAGGCTCAGGGCTCGGAGATGCCCCAACCACGGTGCTGGCAGGTTTGGGGGAGTTAAAAAAAGCATCAAACGCATCTCGGCAATGGAACCTCTCCCTCCTTGCCTGACATTGGGTAAACGTGTGTTCTAAAAACCTGGATCCCATTAGAAACGTTCCTGCTGTCTGGAAAACAAAGTACTCGCTCGCCTGGTTTAGTCATTAAGTAAATTTGTGGTTTGGTTGAGACAAAAAATAATGAAGAAAAGCTGTTGAAATCCTGGGATTAATTTGATAGTTTGCAGGCAGTGGTGTTTTTAAGTGGAGCTGCTGCCTTCTTTATGTTGTGAGCAGACCCAGGTACAAACCTGGGCTTCCCTCTTTCCCTGTGCCTCAGAGCCAGGCATTTGGAAGTAATTTGTTCCACGAAGGCCCTCTCGGTGCGGGTGAGGGGGTTGCTCTGGGCTGGGAGCCGCGGTGCGTGGGTGTCGGCACAGCCGGCCCGCGGCTGGAATGCCGGGAGACGCTTTCGGCTGCCTGTTCCATCTGCGGAGGGAGCAGCAGCCCGGGCCGCAGGCAGGGACGGGTGGTCGCTCGCTTGGCATGACGTGGAAGGCTCTGAACCGTCGAGAGGTTCGCTGGTGTTATTCCATCTGTGACATGGTGGCCCCTTCTGGGAAGAACCGTTTCCTCTGGACCTTCTTTACGTCTCATGGCTGCCCCGCCTGCCTTCCCAGGGAAGCGAAACCGTGGGGCAAAAAGCAGAGAGGCCCATGCAGAGACCCCCGCAGCACTTTGCAAAGCGTTTCCCCTCTCCACCAGCCCCAATTTACCTGGGACAGTCACCAAGGAAAGCAGAGAGCAGGGAGCTGGCGCTGAAATGCTGTCTGAAATGCCTGCTCTGTGTGTTCATCCACTTAACCACACATATATATGTATAAATATAAAATCACTTGCATTAAACATAGATGTCATTTCAGTCTAAGAAGCCAATTAGCAGAGTGGAAAGCTCTTGCCAATCAGCCTCTTGCTGAATTTTCCCCAGCTCTCAGTTTAGGCAGGGGAAAGGAGACTGCATTTATCAGCCCTCTCTACCTGCGTCCGTGCTAGCAATCCTGGTGCCCCAGGGAGAGCACGTTTGGAGCGCCAGAAAATCGGGGATGAGGACTCAGGTCCCGCTCGTTTCAGGAGTTAACTGTGGACATTCAGCACATCCCTGCACGAGCTTAATTCTGTCCCTTCCAATAAAATATTACAAATAGTTCTCCTGTGATGTATTGTCTGACAGAGGCCAGGACACGGAGGCGAGCGTGGCTCGTGGGTGGGAGCAGTGTACCCTGGATATCCGAAATGCACACGCACTGCTGGGCTTGCCCTTCTTTTGTAGCTTCTGAAGTCGCTGCAGCAGCTTTTGGATGGTTGATGCAGCCTGGCTGCTCCAAAGCAGTGAGGCTCTTGTTCAGTCACAATTAATGCAGCCAAATATCCTGTATATTTTATAGAAAATGTCCCTAATGTTGTCAGCCTTTCATGACTGATAAGGATTCATATGAATCATGTCATCATTTAAAAAAACCAAACAAAACTACTATGTTATGGTATAAACTCAGACTAATATATTGAAATTAATCTAGGCAGATACCTGCTATTGTTAGATATGGAACAGAATGTTCTGCAACATTATTTCAGGAAGATGATCCAATTGTCCTGTTAATTGTTGTGCAGACATTGTGTTGCCCATATTTTTTTTTTTCAATGTAATGAATATCTTGTGCTTTGAGCTATTAAATAAATGAGGTTTGTGGTCTTATTCTAGGGAAGACATGCATTGTTTTTAGGAAGGACTTGCTTTTATTGTTTGTCGGACTCAGATTTTTGCAGTTTTGATTTTAAATCTGTAACTAGTGGACAAAATCCAGTATTACATTGGGGTGATGAGTGAGCACAGCCTCGCCTCCATTGGGAAGGAGGAGCTGGGAGGGCTGGTTTGGAGATGCGCAGTCAGATGAAATCTTGAGGGACTTGTTTTGCAGTTTCCTTGGAACACAGTGGTTTCACCTTGTTGTCTGAAAGCCTTTCCTAAGAAGGTTAGGGTGGCGATAGGGCAGTACAGCCACAATATTTAGCCTATCTAGTCCTTATTTGCCTCCTAAGGCAAACATTTTATTTCCTGTATTTCAACTTCCTTCCTAGATTCTCTCCCCCACCTTGCTGTATCCTGTGATCTAAATTACTGGTTGCAATTAATGCGTCCTCTGTACATTAGTCCTGCCTGAGAAGTAGCATGTCCTTGGTAAATGCAAAGGAGTTAGAAACTGGAAACTCAGACTGGTAAATCTTGGATTTAGCTTTTGTAACTGTGCTTTAATACTTCGCAATAATTGCTGAAGCTCCCCATAAAGTAATCTCCATGTAGTCCTAAAATGGAATTGAATGCCTTAGAAGAAAAGAGAAGAAGAGCCCTTATCTGTACTTTTAGTTACATTTTTATTTATTTCCCTTCTTCCTCTGGCGTGGGAGGATGAATACGCAGGGAAGAAGATACAGATTTGCAAAGGCAAGGAGTGCTAAAGAGCGTCGTTTTTTTCATCAGCTTTTAAAAGCCAGACTGTAATCATAAATTCCCTGATAGCTGGAGCATGCAGAAGTCGTCTTTAAGCCTACAAGTGACAGGCTGCTGTTGCTTTTCAAACTTCAGATTTCATTTTTTTGTAAGACACAACTTTGATCTGGTTCCTTTGTAATGCTCTGCAGAGCGCTGGGGCCGCTGCGCTCGCCGGCTGCAGAGCTGGAAGTGAACTTTCTTGGCAAGAGCCATCTGGAGACCTCAAAGAACAGATTAACTTGTCCAGAATTGATGTGATCTTTGAAGAAGCTGCCCTTGCCTGGAACACGTGTGATTAGCCTGACATTGGCAGTGATAAAGTTGAGATGCGCAGCAGCGTCTGAGTACCCAGAGTAATTGGGAAGAGTTTTAAGTGGAGCAGCCCCAACAATCTGCAATCAGATTATCAGGTAAATCCCCAATTTTAACCTCTTGAGCCGACTTTGCGTCTTTAGCGCAGATCAAATCCAGTCAGGAGTGAAGGTTTTCAGCTTTGCGTCTTCATAGACTTAGCTCCAAAACGTTCCCGTGATGATGGTTTGGGAAAAGCTGTATGGTGCAACTTCTGTGGTAGTTGTTGGTACCATGGATTGGAGACAGACTTTCCTGTTCAGGTGGTGGATTAATGTAATCTTGTAAGTCGGACTCCGTGGTGGATGCTGTTGTAATCCCTTGTTTAAAGATGGCCCTGCTGCTGGGACACTCTTGTCTCAGCACGTGCTATTTAGATACGCTGAAGGGATTCGCTTCGGCTCGTACATCATAAGCCAACATGTGCAGTTTTTAATTTGATTGACTGGTTGTGATAATGAAATGTGGAACTGCATGAAGGATGTGACAGTCACCTGCTTGTTGGTAGATGTAAGTTTTGGAAGTAGGTGACCAGCTGGAGACTCGGTGATCTGTCATTCTGGAAGGACTTTTTGTTTCTTGGGTGGAAGTAAGTAACTTCTTAAATGATTTCATTTTTCCACATTGAATAAATGGAACATGTCAGAATAACGAGTTAGAAGGATGTCTCAGCATTAGACTGCATCCTCCCAATCACGAATGCAAAATGACCAGAGACACCAAATAAGAGTAGTGCTCAGTGCTGGTTTCCTAGAAGTAGTCATCTTCAGAAACACAGGACTGCAAAAGTTTGAACTCATTTTTCAGAAGTTGGCGTGAAAAAGCAGGGTGGGAGCACAGAATGAGCAGCTGGGTCCCATTGAGTTGCAGCCCTGATCTGTGGTCTCAGGGCACCATCCCTCAAGGCCAAACACCACCCAGCAGAAGAGGAAAGGAGGAATTGTGTCCTGCTGCGAGGCTGCTCACTGCAGTGCAGGAGGGAGGGCATCGCAGCTCCTCCGCCTGCCATCGGCTGTGGCGAGACATCTGGAGTTTCTGCAGAGCCCCTTTTGGGGTGTCCTTCTGTGGGACTCGCCAACACCCCCAGAACTCCTGCAGCTCAGAATTTTCTGAGGTGACTCATGAAGTTCAGGTGGGCATCAGCTGCCTCATGGCTCAAGGTGTCTGGAAAATGGGATTTCTCCCATGTTAAAAATGAGCTGCTCACCAAAACTGTGGTGACCAAAGGTTCAGACTATGGTATGGGAGGAAAATTTCTGGAAGAGCTGTTTAGGTAGAATGCGTTGGAATTTTGTGGTTGTCAGCTCCGTGAGTCTTTTATCTCTTGGATTTGCTAATACTGTGTCTCAAACAGCTGCTTCCTTGGTACTGCAGGGGTTTGGAGAAACTTCCCATGCCACCAGGGAGTTCAGAGATGCACTTATTTCCAGGTCAGGGAGGTGGGGCACCCTTGCAAGAGGAGGCCTGCCTGGATTCTATCACAGCTTCAATTCTTTTGAGTAAAAATTTTCTTCCAGAAAGTGTCAGTGTCATAAAAATTCAGTGCTGGAGCTGGAGAAGGTGGTAGCAATGAAAACTGATGGATTGATCATCTTCCCTGTTAAACTGGGCGCTGTTCCAGCCACGCTGGAACTGCTAGCAGGCTTGGGAAGACCACGTCTCTCAGACCTGCCAGCAGAGTATTGTGCAACTTATTCCCTCCAGTGGAAATTTAAATTCTACAGAAATTAGTTGCCTAGAGGCCTTTCATCTTCAATGAAGTTTCCTTCTTGCCTTAGTGGTTTTTTTCCCATGCTTGATGAGGAACATCAGTGAAGGAGGTACATAACTGGTGAGAACCAAAGGGAGGGAGTGCCCCACAGATTTGGCTTTGGAGGTGGGATCGGTGAGCTCTTCCTCCCACTGCGGGTGCTGAAGGTGATGCAATTCTTCCCCAGAGCACACCAACCCTGAGATTTTTGCATAGAGCAAAGAGTAGCATGTTTGGCAAAGGTTGGGGACTTTGCATCTTTGATTTAAAATTGGAATAGCCATCAGGGGAAGTTGTGTGAGGGAGACTGGCGATCCTGGGCTGGAAGGAAAAGAATGCCCTTAGGGACTCAGAATTCAGTGGGAATTCCACATAGAGCAAGAGGAATGAAGAGGACCTCACCTCTCTGCTCGCTTACATTGAGGCTCCAAGATCTGATGGTGCTGATGTCTAAAGTGCTGGGTGCTTGGTCAGAGGAGTGAGAGAGTTGGGGATGGCTGGGATGCAGCCAAGACAACGTGCCAAATAAACCCAGAACAAGTAGAAGGAAACCTTGAGGAAATTCTTGCTGTTTTTCTACAGCAGTTTAGGCCCTTGTCAGCATTACCAGAGTGTGCAGTGATCAGCGGAGGGCTTTGTGCAAAGAAAAGGCAGCTGGTCAGGCTGACTTACTCAGGTCGCTGTGATCTCTGTTATAATTGTTCCCTATGTGATTATTTTGAGGGTTGAGCAACTGAGAGCTGCAGAAGAGACATGCGGCTTTGTTTCTGCAATGTATGAAATGTTCTGTGTTCATTTCAAAAAGGCTCATTGCTCTTTCTGTCTTAAAAAATGAAATAAAATTCTGGAAGGCTGCAGGAATTTTTGTGAAGTCTAACTTTAAATGCTCACCTTTCCTTTTATCGCCCTTATCAGTGCATAGAGCTCTGTATGTGAGGTTTTCAGCTGACATTTCAAATCGCTCTGAGGGTGCCTGAATCCCTTTTAAAGCAGCCTCCCCTCCCAGATCAGAAGTGACCAGTTTTTTTTGTTAGACTCCATGTTCCTTTAATGTTTTCCTCCTAATAGATGTTGAAAGCGTTCTTCAGAGGCACGGCACAAAACATTCAAATAGTGATATGAGCCAGCTGAAGAGAGTTGTCAGGGAGAGGGAACATTAGGAGAAGGATTGAATACAGATGGATTCCTCAAAAGTAATGTAACCTGTTATGATTGCTTTGAAATCCTATACCCTTTCCATCTCCTTACGCTTACCAAAAGTTTACATTTGCATTGATGTATTAGAGGCAGAGCTAAAATGGAAGTAATCCCTGTTGTATACATGCTTAAGTGTGTAATTTTAGCTAAATACAACACTTGTGACCAAACCTGCATCCTCAGTGGGAAGACCACAGCCGGGGAGTGTTGTGGGAGAGCCCAGCCATCCCAACTCCTCCGGAGGTGCCAGAGACCAGCCAGGACTCATCTGCTCACTCTTGGTTCCTTCAGCCATCACAGTTCCACGCCCAATGACCTCTTCAGGTGCTCTCTGCTGCTCTGTCTGTATATCAACAGATACAAAGGAGAAATGGATTGCCCTGTGCCTTTTATTCTGTATATCTGAGTGCCTTCTTAATATACTGCTAGAATAATCCATGCCTCTTCCAGAGAGTCCTAGCAAAAGGTCCACTAGAAGTTGGTGCTGTATTTTAATTGGGTTGTCCAAAAATCATCCTTCTCTTTGCCCTCAGGGAAGGTCTGAGCTATCCGTCATTCCTGCCTCAATTTAAGAGGTTGTCTCAGCCTCCATCACACCGCTGTCATGTTGGATTTGACAGGAGGGTTGCACTGCACAGCGCTCCTTTAATGTTCAGAACTGACCGTTCTGCATGGGGAGAACGGCTGAAGGGGGCTGGTAAGGTTTTCACTTATTATCCCTTGCTTTTTTAGGGTGAACTCGTTCAAATTATTTCCAGTACTTGCCCTAGAAAGCTGTTCTGAAATCTGATGGAATATAGGAATGAGTTTGCTCCAGTGCGCATCTGCAGCGACTGACAGAAAGTTTGCATGCTAGAAGGTGTCTGTGGTGATTCACCATCCCAAGGCTCCCTCTGTGCTCATCCTCAACTGACCCTGTATTGTACCCAAGCGTGGAGAAACCTCACAAGGCTCCCTTCTGCCAAACAGCCATGAAAAGCCTCAGCTGGCTCAGTTTTGAATGCTCTTTGCACCGTTCTGCAACTATACTGAGCTTCATCATCCAAGGAGAAACAGCTTGGAGTTTTGGTTGGTTTGTGGCACACAAAATATTAGTTTTCTCTTTGTGAGAATAGGAGAGTAATTTGTTTCTAACTGACCCCATAATGGACCTGAAACAATATGATTTTTCCTAGTGACCAGTGAATATCCATGACCCCTTGAATTAAAAGGAAAATAGGTCGTGTGCCGAGGATCCAAAGGGCAGGTGAATAGGAGCTGGCTGAGTAATACATTAGCTGAAGGCTGTAGCCCTGTCCAGTTCAGGTTTTAAAATACTTTGGTAATGCTGCCATCGTGGTACACCATGTGCCATATTTTACATCACAGCATCCGAAAACCTCTGCCTTAAATGGGCTCTCTGCCAGTCCCAGTTCGTGTAGTGCCTGTCCTGCGTTTATACTCCATACAAATATACACAAACTGCCAGCTTTTCCCTTTTCTGCTGTCTTCCTCACCTCTGGTCCCTCCATCTGTGTATTTTTCGTGGGTTTCTTTGTCTTATCTAAATATAAACTCATCAGGGCAGGGGCTGTTTTCTGTTGTCTGTAGGACTTTAACCACTGCAGTGGAACCAGAAACTCTTTTCTTGGCGGAACAGGGAAGCACGCATTGCATGATGTGCCCTCCACGGAGATGTTTGCTCAGGGCCCATTGCAAACCACATCAACCAGGTGCCGATTACTGAGTTACTAAGTAACCGATGATGCTGATGAGCTTTGTGATCTGAACTGAAACCAGACTCTGATTTTCAGAGCTTGGAAAACCCAGGAATTCATGAACTTCGAGATTATCTTGAAAATGCCGCTCTTCATGCAGAGGGGCAGGCAGGGAGAGCAGGGGATTAAGTGCTCTTTGGTTGATGTGAACATTTCCGTTTGTTCCTCCTTCTGGCAAATTACAAAATGACTTGCAGGAGAACAAGATGCCTGCATGGCCTGTCTGTCCTGCAGGGTGGCAGAGCTGGAGGCATGTTGCAGCAGTGGCTTTTCTGTGCTGGTGGCAGAGTCAGCGTGAAGGAATTCTTGCCTGCTTGGTTCACAGGCTGCTTCACCACCAATGCAGGTCTCCTCCTGAGCAAGGAACTCACTTCCCAGGTTAGCTCATGCAGACAGCCTCCCTTCCTGATGTTTTGCTGAAGAGAAGGAGGCTGGCCTGCCTCCTGTACTTGAATAACAAGGCATAGTTTGTGTACAAACCAGCCTTCATAGATCCATGAGCAGATTGTCCACTGGAAAAGCCGGTGTGATTAGGTGGTCCTTCCTGGTGGAATTTGCAAGTGTCTGATGTACCTCAGTGCAACACTAGAGGTTGGTTTAGGTACTGTGCTAGGAGCAACAGCTGTTCCTTGCTTCACCTCCTTCCCTCTACAAACATGTTGGAGTAAAGAGGGGTGTTAAAGTAAGCATAGAATGGGTGAGCTGTGCTACACATCCCTCCCTGCTGGAAGAGCAGAAGCCTGTTTTGACTAAGAAAAATGCTATCTTACTATCTAGGTATTGCTTTTAGATGCTCATAGAATGACAATGCTAAGCAGCTAGCCCATGGACTCCATAAACCCTGATGGAAACAGGACTTCTTCCACATAGTCTCATTCCCTCCCTTATCTCTAACAGTGTCATCTTCATTACTCCATTAATTCCCTTTTTCTTCCAGTTATGAGTCAAATTGTTCCTGGCTCTATCAGTGCAACTTAGTGTGAACACAGCTTATTCTGTAACCTGCTAGTGAGGCTGGGGCTCCAGGCAGAGTCCTTCTGCCTGGTGATGCAGAGCATGGTCAAGATCGTATCCTTCTAACTGGACTCTCATTTTTCTCTCACAGGCATGGGTCGTGGAGAGAGCCCGTTAACCCCTACTATGTCAACACGGGCTATGCTTTGGCACCAGCCACCAGTGCCAACGACAGCGAGCAGCAGAGCATGTCCAGCGACGCCGACACCATGTCGCTGACAGACAGCAGCGTGTAAGTAGCTCCAGCCTGGGGGACAGCCACGTGTGCCTTCAGCAGTGCTGCTGTTGGGTTGTTCTGGGAGAGAAGCTTTGTCACAGCTGGGGTTGGGGGGAATGTCTGAATAGACCACGGTCATGACCATTCTCGCTTTCTTTTCGGTTACTTTGTCACTGTGCAGGCTACTCAGCCTTGCCAGTCTTGGGAACATTTGCGGCATAAAATACTTCAAGTGATCTGAAATAAATAGTGTTTGGTCGGAGTTTCTGCAATATTTCTTAAGCCAGGTACAAGAATTGGTAATGTTGGGTGACTTTAGTAACTGATTTGAGATACATTATCTTCTGAATGTTAGACAGAGCCTTCTGCTTACCTGGGTGTTTCTCTTGAGGTTTTATGCTGCCAGTCTCACAGAATGGATCAGGTTGGAAGAGACCATCTGGTCCAACCACCCTGCTCGAGCAGGGTCATCCTAGAGCAGATTTCACAGAATTGTGTGCAGATGGTTCTGAAATACCTCCAGTGAGGGAGACTCCACAGCCTCTCTGGACAATCTGTTCCAGTGCTTGGTCACTGCGCAGGGAAGACGTTCTTCCTCATGTTCAGGTGGAACTTCCTGGGCATCAGTTTCTGCCTGTTGCCTCTTGTCCTGTTGCTGGGCACCACAGAGCAGAGCCTGGTCCATCTTCTGAAACCTCCCTGCAGATACTGATGGCCATTGATGAGGTCCCTTCTCAGCCATCTCTTCTTGAGGCTAGCCAGGCCCAGTTCCCTCAGCCTGTCCTCATAAGAGAGATGCTCCAGTCCCTTTGTTGCCCTCCGCTGGACTCAGTCCAGGAGTTCTGTGTCTCTCTTGCCCTGAGGAGCCCAGAAAAGGACTCAGCACACCAGATGGAGTAACAGCTCGGTCTGTGATGGTTCTGCAGTAGGATTGGTGACTGACCAGTTCTAGTTTGTCTGGTGACCATTGCACTTTAACACAACTTGTGCTGAGAAGCCCCAGCCAAATATATTTTCCCTTTCTGTCTCTCATGACAGCACCCTGTATCTCACCCACGAGATGCCTTCCTTAAAGATGGTCTGCAAAGGAAGAAAAAAGGGGTTATGAGATTTTGTTGTGACTGCATCTCTGTGATAGGAAGAAGAGGATTTGGGGGAAAATATTCACTGTTTGGTCTGGTTTTTAGTAGTGCAAATGCAAAGTGTCTTTCTGTAGAGTAGAAACTCTTTGATTCTTCAGGTGAGAGATGACAGGTTTACAGAATTAGGAGAGGATTTTATTAATGGCAGTGCTGTAAACACAGAGTCCTCCAGGAGGCTCGTTTAGTGTCACTGTGTCAGGAGCTGTCAGACCTTGTTGGAGAAACTTTCCAGCCTGTGCCATGGATGCTGTTAATGGGCGCTGCCACAGTTCCCCACCTGCCCTCAGTTCATACAGTGAGACAGGGAGTGTGCAATGCGACCAGGGGGTTTCTGTGTCTGTGGTGGTCGCCCTGCCTGAGCCAGTAGCTTGCTCGTCTCTGGCTCCACAGAGGCTTGGGGCCACGTGGGAGCAGCTGTGAGTCCATTCCGCACCCTGACACCAGCTCCTCGCACATTATCCACGTCATGGTGTAAAATGGAGGAGGCAGACCTTGGCCAAAGGGGCCTGGGAGGAGGAGGATGCCCCCAGGACAGAACCCTGTAGACAACCACTAATTAAAGGCTCCATTTGATACAAATCCAGCTGCTCTGCCATATCCTTCTGCAATTCCTCATATTCATCAATTTATGTGGAGGAGTGCTCTGAAGCTAGCAGGAGTCGTGTAACTTCTTGTTATCAGGAGAGACAGATGTAAGAACTCTTCAAAATTAATTAGCTTTTAGCACTTCCTTTCCCACTGGTCCAGCGGGCTCGTGGGGCTGCACTGATGGTTATACCTGTGATAAGTTGTGATCGTTTATGCCAGAGTTCTTCACCCTCCTAATTTTTATTTCACTAGCCACAGTTTGTTTCTTTCACAGGCAGAATAATTTCTTATTGGCCGTCCTGTGCTCCTTTAGGCATTTTATCCTTCCTATGCCCACCATAGCCTGCTTCTAGGACTTTAATTATCACCAATATGTGCACTGCCTTCTGCTAATAACTAACCCAGTCCTAGTGGTTCATTTTAAGTAGGTTTCAAACTTCATAAGGGTAAACCTTTCTTTCTATGCCTCTCAAACTGGATGCATGCAGAATCCCAAATTGGGATTCTGGATGTACAGCTTTGACCTTTGGCTTACACAGACTCTGTCTGTTTTCAGCACTTGCTCTTCATTACATGCTTTAAAACTCCAGCACCAGATTTTACTCGGTTTTTACATGGCACTGCTGAACCTATCTGCCTCCCGAGTTTCAAAGGAATTTTTGCAGAATTGCTCAAGGCAGCAAAAATGAAGAACAACCAGATGAAGTTAAAGAAGGGACTCCTGCTGCTTGACAAGACTTACATGTCTCAGTGCTTTGAATTTAGGCCTCCTCTGAGGAAAATGGCAATAAAAGCCTCGTTTGCTGATGAGCGAGGTTCTTCCCTCTGTGTGCTGTTTACACACAGCAGTCACGCTCAATAACGAAGAGTTCTGGCTTCTGCTCCAAGGCAGCACGTGAACGAGGTGTGATCCAAGGCACAAACCTCCATCAGGGGAAAATGTATCTGGACAATTGGGATGCAAACGTTGGCTAATTGAGGAATGCTAACAAACCAGGAGAGCAAGGCGTGATCTTCAGTGCTGGCCAGCTCAGGCCATCGGAGGAGGCAGGCACGGAGCATTTGCCCGTGCATTTGCGGTGCTCTGATGCGCCAGTTCCCTTCCAGGCTTTGATGTTGGATTGATCCCAGCAACGTGGGGTTTGGAGGTGGCTGCATGCAAAGCCTCTAGCAAAGACCTGAGCGATGCTCTGCCTGTCTCAGCTCCTGAGCTGGGGCGATTTTTTGGGAGCAGCCAGCTCACCGAACAGATTGTAAAACTGTGCTGTTACAAGCACACTTACCTAAAAGGCCAGCTTTCAACAGGATGTCTTTCCAAGCACTGGTAAATATTATTGTAATGGGTTGAATTTATATAACAAGTATGTTATCAGTCCCTGTTGTTGGAGTAGTTTGCTTTTTGAGTGGCTTAAAAAGCATTGCTCTTAAATGCCTGTGCTCTGCTGATTATTTTTCAGTCTTCCTGTGTCATAGGAATTCCTCTGCCCTTGTAGGCAAAACAGCTCTGGTCCTCTCTACTGAAACCTGTTTTTATAATCAGCAGGGCAGCTGTGTTGTTTTAGCTGGTTTGTGTGGAGGCAAGGTCTGGGGAGGACACAGTGAGAGGCTCCGGCGAGCACTGGCCTGGCAATGCTGCGGCCGCAGGTGGGGCCGAGTCGCTCGCCACTGATGTGTTCGGTGGAGGGTCAGTGGTAAGTCAGGGATCTGGGGCTCTGCCTGCCCCGTGGGCTGCTCAGAGCCTGTCCCAGACTTGCAGCAGCATTTCCAGGGCAGTCCTAAACTGCTCTTGCTGTCTCAGATAACCCTTCTTGGGGATAGCATCTTTCCAAGTGGTGGGGGTGAGTGGAGTCTGTGGGTGGGAGGAGTTGTCACAACAGAGATGCTTGAGGCGAGTTAAGGCAACTGTAGGGAGGAAGGCAGCAGGCAGCAGCTGAAACCATTAAATCTCCATGTGATGTTCCAATTCAGATGCAGAAACACATTAGGTCCTTATCTATCTTGATTTCTTCAAGAGCTTATGTAGTAAACAAGAGATAATGTCTCCTCTTTAGCCCAGTGTTCTGCTCCAGCCGAACAATACTCCTTCCTCTGGGTGTTATCATGTGTCCTGGCTTATCTTAGTTGGGAGACAGCTTTGTCTTCCCCCAGGCGCTTGGGAAGCCCTCGGTGTGGTGCCCGGAGGGATGGATGGAGAGATGCTCCTTCTTCCTCAGTTCCAGTCAAACCTGCTCCAGAGTAGGGATGGCCAGTCCTCAGAACAAAGGGATTTAGGACAGTGGTTATTCCTTCAAAAGTCTTGCAGATGAAATGCTATTCCTTGGATGACTGGCCTTTAACCAAAATGCCTGGTGATTTTCCCATCATGCTTCTTTATGTGAGAAAAGTCTCTTGTGACAGAGGTGCTTTGATAAGAGTAATTGGTAGAAAATATCAGTTTGGCTGTGTATTTGTTTTCTGTCTTTCTTAAGGCTAGTGATCCAGAATTACCCCAAGTTTTCCTATATTTAAACAAGTTTAGCAGCTTTTTAATTTAAAAGATCCCAAATGATGATTTCCAATGTATTAGGCATAATGGTTGGGTTTGAAGCCTGTCTGCAGAGGAGCAATGACACCTCTGGTCAGAAGCGTCCAACTGCAGAGCCACAGCCAAGCCACTGCTCACCGGAGGCTCTTGCAGGTCACTTTGGAGAGGGGAGGAAGCCTCCACATTTCCCCAACAGTAAACTCATTGCATTATCGTTAAATAGACAACAGAAATACTCTTCTTCCCTTGTTGCATTTCAGCTCTGAGCTTTCTGGTGCTAAAGAAAATCACGTGATGAAACAAGGAAAAACAGTTTGGGAAAGTTTTATTTTAGAAGTAACTGTGCTGTAAAAAAAGTTTAATATTTTTTTCATATATATATATATATATATATATATATATATATATATATATATATTATTTCTCTATCTATTGAAAATATCTCAAAGCAAGCTACCTGACAAAAGGAAAACAAAAGTACGGTATTGGTTTTCCTTGCTTTCCCCCCATCTATTGAATAAGGTTTTGTTGGGATAAAATTAAAGTGCTTATCTTTGAATTTGCTTCCTCTGGTTGAGTTGGCACAGTACATTGAACGAAGGAATGTTCCAAGTTCAGAGGTGGCATTGGGGAATCTAGTTAAAATGACATCAAAGGCAGCACAGCGGGGCTGAACATGTGTTTGAAGCCGGATAGATTAGAGGCCATTATCAGCCTTTCGCTACTGTGCTGGGAACAAAAGTCGCTCTTTCCGCTGGGACTGCTGCTGGGGAGAATTAAAAAAAAAAGAGAGAGAGAGAGAAAGAAAGAAAAATTGCACTTTCTAACATAATGCCGCTTTCCCTGCAAATGGCCGTGTGGCTTTAGTGTGCGAGTTGTGTTCTGGCGCCCGGGTTTTGTGCACCGGTTAAGCTGAAATGTTGACTATTGATGCCGACCAGCGATGGCTAAAATAATCCCCCAGGTTTTTTATTTTTCCCTCTGAAAACTTCCAGTTGTTTTGTTGCCATCCCGTCTAGAAAAGGCCGCGTCACAATGCGGTGAAACTCTTTAACCATTGTGACTCTCGTCATTAAAGAAAATTAAGCCACCTAATGAGCACTGTCATGTTCCCTGCACAGCAAAATGTGGGGAAGTTGTCCTGCTCCCAAGCCATGTCACTGGAGGCACAGCAGAGATGATGCTCCCAACACACTCTTCCTCCTCCTGCATTACCTGCAGCCACTTGCCAGAGCTGTAATTAGCCTGGCTCATTTTCTGTTCCCTCATTTGTCTTCCTGCTAAAAAGCACTTGTCATTAATCATGGGTTTTGTTTTATTTTATTTTAATGGTATTTCATTTTGAATGCCTGGGTTACTGCATGAAATTAGGTTCTTCTGATGTAGGTTGGTGGCGATTCCGCCTTCACCCGCGTTTCCAGGGAGCCAGCAGGGCAGCCAGCATGATGGGAATGGGATTGAAAGCTAATGGTGGCCATCCTCATACGGGCTGGTGCTTGAAACTCGGGAGGTTTGCAGGCAAAACACCACAGTAAACTGTGTTTCTCTTGCCAAATGGCACCTTGACTTTAAAAATCTGTGGGTGAAACGGTTTGGTTTATGTTCTGGAGAAGCAGCTGGGGAGGGGGATAGGTGCTAAGGACATTTGGCCTGTGCAAACATCTCGTGTTGTGAGACGTGTCAGGACTGGCTCGTTTTCACGGCTCAGAGGGGTGCGGGGTTGGTAGAAGATGTGCCTGGAAGTTACGTGGTAGCTGGGACAAACTAAATCCCTCCATTCATTTCCACCCACCTCTGTGGCATTGCATGGCCCTCCCAAGCAGTTACCTCTACTGAATCAGGGAAATGTGTAAAATGAAAAAGCTCCAAATTACCAAGCTCCAGGCTGGCATTTGGTTTTGCCTTCGTTGATTTTCCCCAAGTAACACATGGTCACCAGAGGGTGGGTCTGTGTCCTTTCATAACTGGGCTCCACTCACTCACCTTCTCCTGGTCCCTGGGTGTGAGTAGGGTGGTGGCAATGGTGAGAACAAAAATGCATTTCCTTTCTTTGCCTGGAGTCACACTTAGGCAACAATGCTTTGCCATTTGGGGTGCTTAGCAAAGACTGGTGCCTCTGACCCACTGACCCCTGTGTGCCCAGGCTCATGGCAGAGCCATGGATCCAACTCCTGGTCTGTCAGAACCAAGGACTGTGGCCACCACTGTCTCCTTCCTCTGCAGAGACCTCTGTCACCACCTCTTCCAGCACAGGCACAAAGCCAAGTGGAGCTACTTCACTCGGATGTGACTGCCCGTGACATCCCTTCCTAATCTTGTCCGTGCTCCTCTGGGGAGGGGGCTGGTTCTTCCCTCCAGCAACTCCAGTATCAAGCCCATAATTTCAGACTGAGCTAGAGATCGCCTTGGGAGCAGTGGAGCCTATACCCCCTTGCTTTGATAAGCCAATTGAGCAGCTGTCACGCTCTCTTAAAAATATATACCTTGTTCCCTGGCCGAGTTCCCCTTGGAGCAGATGCTCACTGAGCTCCCACTCCTCCTTCTCCCCCCTCTCTCAGCCTGCCCCGTGGTTTAATGTGTACATTACAGGCTCTTTATAGAAAGCAACCAACTATAAAAGGTACCAGGATGCAGTCCAAGTCCTCCTCCCTGCCCTCTGCCTTGGGCAGCAGTCACAGGAGCCCTACCTCGCTCTGCTCCCAGTGGATGCTGTGTAAGTCCTCCTGGTCCCCCATGCCAGAGCTTTTTTTGGTTCGGGGACCTGCGTGAGCATCGTTCCCCACATAGGTCCCTCTTACTCTGGGCATGCAAGCACGAAGGGGTTTCTTACCAGCCACTCTGTCAGCAAGACTTAAATGAACATACTGTGTCAGAGAAAGGCACTAAAGCAGGGCATGTTGTTGTTTTATTCCGGCAGAGATGGGATCCCACCGTACAGACTCCGAAAGCAGCATCGCAGAGAGATGCAAGAAAGTGCCAAAGCAAATGGACGCGTGCCACTACCTCACATTCCTGTAAGTAGCACCATCTCCTTCCCAGGGGTAAATATGCAAAATATGTGAGATCTCTAGCAGACAGTTGCTCTGCTTGTGCTCGAGTTTAATCCCCCTTAGTGCTGTATTCACTTGGGGACGCTTTAAGATGGCATACATTGTGCTAAGAAAAGGCTTGGAGCCTTCTGCCACCTCACCATCCGGGGCTGCCCAAAACACAGAATTTTTCTTAACCGTTCAGTCAGTAGCTGATTGTTTCTCCTGGATGAGAATGGAAGCACCGGCTGACATTTATCTGCAAGCAGTTCCATGCCCTCGGGTGAGCTGGAGGGGTTTGCGGAAGGTGTAGGAGGCTGTTGGACATGGAGGCTGATGGAGCTCTCCGCCAAGGTCGGTTGGGGAGAAGTGCAACGGTCCCCAGCAGTATTTCTGCACTAAGCAGCCACAGGAGCTGTAACCTGTTCTCAGGGAACTCAGCAAAGCTCACCTGGCGACATGAGGCAGGAGAGAAAAAAAAAAAGGTGCAGGAGTAAGTGTTTCATTTATCTGACACTGTCTCCTTGGTTGCTCCAGGTAAGCAAACAGCCTTTGGAAGATGAGCACAACTGTTAGGGCTCTGCATCACCATCTGCAGCTCTGCTTATTATTGTTTTCTTTTTGTGAGAAGTTACAGGTGACATTTAATATCTAGTAGGGAATAAAGGTGCTTCTTTCCCCTTTGGACAGCTGGACTCCAGCACAAATCAAATAGGGAGAGAAAAAGCCTCCATCTGCTTTTTCCAGAAGTGCCTTCAAACTTGACGCAGCTGTTCCCATCCTGCCTGCTCAAAGCAGCACAATACCAGCAGAAATACACCCTTGTTTTAATCTGATTTAAAAGAAAAAAAACCCACACCAAAACCACCACTCTTTGTTTTGCCTTTTAAATTAGATTATTTTCCTTAGATTTAAGAGGGTCTCCTGTGCTTTGATCACTGGGTTGACAATAAAAGCCCTGGCTGCGGACGCTCATAGCCATCCTTGCTCAGTCACCTCTCTTTTCACACAGTTGCTTTCACAGTGTGGTTGCTGTTGAAAAGGCTGGCTGGGTGCCTTTTTATTTCACTTGATGCCGTTTTTACTGTAAGCATGGCTTTGTTAGAGTTGAAGTTTGAAAGCTTGGCCTTTATTTTTTGTTGTTATTGTTGTTGCTGTTCCCCAACAGTGGGAACTACTGACTGAATATTCTCCGACTTCAAAGCTTGTCAGTAGCTTTACCTTTTGGATAAAAATAATAGTGGCTTTCTGTTGGATGGTGTGCACTGGCAATGCCTCGATGAACTGCAGGTTATAAACTCAGAGTATGGAGCATTAAATATGTATAGTGAGCTTTACTTTAACGAACTTCCATCTGCCAAACATTTCTTTTGTTGAACTGAATAAGTGTCATTCTAGCAGCAGTTCCTTGCAGGCTAATTAGTTTTACTTAGCATTAAATTTTATCGACCTTTTTGGAAACCAGCTTTAAAAACGGGGTAAAAACCAAGGTTTAAATTGCCCACCTGCTGCTTATAAATTTTTATATTATCCTACTTACCTACACAGTCTTTTAGAATTACATATTCCTCCTAAACTACACACAGACGCTTCACAAGGATTTTTTGGTGAAACATCCGCTGTTCCCATTAGGTTCTGCACTGTAATTTTAAGTCCCAGGGAAAAAGGCATCTTGACACATATTTATATGGGAGCGGAGGACTGAGAAGTTGAGTTAGTTCTAGTCTTTCTCCAGGGAATAAAAGTTTAGTTCAGACACTCCGGCACCTCCTGCCAGCCAATTACTGACACAGAATTGGCATCGACTTCAGAGAGGCACTGCTCTGCCCTCGCTTATCAATCAGCCAAGAAAGGAGAAGGTAATTAGACAATGTGTTTTGACAACACCAGTGTGAAATGTTATAAAGTTACTCTTTAAAATTCAGCTCTAACTGCACACTCTTTGAATTAAACAGCCCAAATTAGCAAGGAGCCATGCAAATGTTTCTTGAAGTGTTGCTTTCCGAAGCCAGTGGTTGGGCTATCCCGCAGCCCGTGGCTAAATCAGGCTGGACCTGGGGTTAGCTGCTTCCGAGCGTGTGGCAGTGATGAAATCACAACCTTTGAGTGAAGGTCTTTATGGACTCCTATCTCCAGCGTAGCCAGAGTCCATGCTGATAGCACCTGCAGAATGCACGGCATGTTTTCCTGCTGATAATAGGGAACCTCCTACTTCCCAAAGTCATTTCAGAAGTCCTTTACAGACCTTCCCGTTCCCTGACAAGTGAGTTATGGGGCTATTATGCAAAATTCTGAAAGGACTTATATTGCTTTTAATAGCAGCACTTGTAGTCAGGTCCAGAAGCTATAAACTGCAATGATTATATTTTCAGAGGAGGCTGCCCGCTGGTCCCAGCAGCCGTGCTGCCTCCAAGTAGTGACAGCGTGTGCTGGCTATGTGGAACACCCTGCTCAGCAGCAGGACGCGTTGTGCGGATGGCCCTGATCTGCATCTTCCACACTTAGCAGCTCACATCTTCCACACTTACCCAGTCACCAGTGCTCTAAGTTTGGAAAAGTTGTGTTCTGTGAAGTGGCGCTCTGCCCAGGAATGCAGTGGGGGAGGATCTCCAGCAAGCAGCGAGACCTCTGGTTTGTGCCTCTGGCAGGAACACATTACACAGAGAGTGAGTGTTGCTTTCATGTGGTTTTCCATCTCTCTCTTGGATTCGAGCAGACTCTTGGAGCGCTAAGGAAGGAAAGAGCAAGCAAGTTCTCAAAGCAAAGGAGAAAGCCCAGAGCACCCAGGGCTGTACCTGGCTCTGGCATTCATCCATTTCCAGGAGAGGACGGGAGATCCTCCTTTTCCCCAGCAAATTCAGAAAAATCCAACCTCAAGCAGTAGACCTGGTGTTCGGTTGGTTTGTTTAACTGCATAAAGAAGCCATTTTGTGATGTTGCTGTAGCTCGATCATCGGGCAGGAGCTCTCCTGTCCTGCCCCACGATCAAGGATGCTGCGAGGTGGCTTCCGTGGTGTTCCTGAGTGGAACAGAAGGGTTTGAGTGACCACTGTGCTGTGCTGTGCAAGTGAGGAGTGCACAGGAGGAGCCCGGAGCCTGGTATCCTCGTGCTGCCTGGGTAACTGCAGCTAAATGAGCTTTCTGCTCCTGTGAGTTGGGAACCTGCTTGGAATTCCCATCGGCTGTTGTCTGCCATTTTCCTGAAACGCCTTGCCGCAGTGGGACTCCGCGCTAATCCCTGAATGCCGCTAAAGTGGATGCTGAAATCCAGCTATCCGTGAGCTCTGCCACAAGTGTTTCTGGTATGGAAACACCGTTTATCCGTTAAAAATTTATGTCACAGAGGAATGCATTAATCTAGGAAACGTGGACGTTCAGAAGTTCTTTTCTCTTGGCTTCTCTAGCCTGTCATCTTCCTTTCATTTCCAAGGCTGACTTGTGATCTAACAGCAGCCCCTCAGGCATCATGGAGGCATTAAATCTCTTGTAGAAGAGGGAGATTTACCAGCACAGAATTCTTTGGCCCAGTCACATCTGTCAGAAACAGTTCAGCCCAAACCACAGATCCCTGGAGCTGGTTAGGGAACCTCTACCCAGTGTAATGTTGAAAAACTTCCTGTTTCATCTCAGAGCGGTTGAGGCTGATGCTTCCCAAGGGGAACCTGCAAACTGCAGTGAGATTCTTCCCTTTCAGCCTTTTCACGTGTCGGATGCCGGTGTGTTCTGATGCGCAGCTTGGTCCTTCAACCTCTGTTTCTCTGAGAAGGTGAAATCCATCAAAACCCAAGAGCTGTATCTGCCTCGTGGAGCAATTCCTGCTCCATCAGCTCCAAGAAAAGGGGAAAACATGAGAGCAGCCGCCCAGTGGAGCATCTGGAGAGCTTGTGTATCTCACATGTTCTTAGCAGGCTGCTTCCTCACAAATGTACCAGAGCTTCAGACACTTCACGTGTCAAGGACGATGTTCTAGTGATAGGTACCCCAAGAAATCCTCCTTCAGAGCTGTCACAAGGAAAGATTGCTCCATCTAGACCAGTTCAAGCAATTTCTATTTTTCCCAATCCACCTGGCATTCAGCCTCCCGTCTGTTGTCCTCTGCAGCCTCTCCAACTCAGCGTGGTTTAGTTCTGGACAGACCTATCTAACCAGTGCCATTAAATAAAAGTAGATAGGTAATTAAATAAAACATGAGATAAAACAGCTGTAGATAAACAGTTCTTTAAAATGAAGCACTTCCTTTCTGAATTGTTGATGTAGAATGTCCAGAGACCTCATTCTGGTCCAGACTGAAGGGCCGGATCCTCAAAAACCAGCCAGCTCTTGGAGAGTGCTGCACCTTTCACTTGGATCAAAAGCCCTTCTGATTTCAGAACAATAAGCGGCTTATTTACAACTCCCTTGGCAGGGCTCTGTATGCCCATGGGAAGCTGGGGGCAGGTTCAAAATCCTGAAGCCCTGAAGGATCCTGCTCCGGGCACAGGCTCAGCCTGGCTGGTCTTTGATGGAGCGTATTTCCCCTGTCTCCCTTCTGAAGTCAGGCCCATCGTTTGATAAAGGCTTCAAACACTTTGTTGTCTTAAGCCTTTTGAACCAGGTCAGTGCAATCCGTGTTTGCTGTCTAGGGAGACAGAGAGAGCCCTCAGCAGTTATCTGTATTGTTTCAGCACAGGGAATTTGCATTCATTATTCTGCAATACTATTAGTTTTGGGGAAGTCTGTGTAGCTCATCCTTTGAGCTAGGAATAAAGTCAGACCCATGGTGATGTTCAGAGCATCATCCTGCTCACCAGCTCTCTGAGTTACCCTTACAGGTACCCACCAGCACAGCATAGGGCGTGTGCAACTGGTATCCATGGGATGAAGTGGGGGTTTATTGCAGTTGCCCTGATCTCGGATGCTCAGGGAAACCCTTGCAGAGGGAGCTGCATCTCACGCCCTCAAACAAGCTGCTGAGGCCCTCTGCAAGCTGTTGTGCTGCATGGGAAGCTCCAAGGACAGGGCAGTGGGTTTTGCAGATGCAAGAGTTTTTCAAAGAGAGAGGAAAACAAGTTCATCCTAAAGATTCTTGGGTTCAATTATTGTAATTTCTGTAGTTCAGCTTCAGACTTTGAGAGACCATGGATAAACGTGCTGAGGTATTAGTTGTAAAAGACCCGGAATCGTCTTATTTTGAGTTCCCTGGATACAGCAGTGATTCCAAACATCTTCAGATCCTCAGCATTGCTGGGCCTGCAGGGAACCACCTCATTGAGACAGGACTCAGACACTCAGGTTAGCAAACTTCAGCCCTTGCACCCACTGCTCCCACAGGCTCAGGAGGGGCTTCGGTTTGGGATGCTGCCTTGCATCAAAGGCTCGGAAAACGAAGGGTAATTCTTTCCCAGTTGCGCTTTTCTGTGGTAGCTGCACTGAGGAGACCCAGGACCGTAAGTGCTGAGCTCCGAGCTGCCTCTTATTAGGCTCATTAAGTGTCTAACGGAGCAGGGCTTGGTGCTGCCGTCTATAAACAACCGCAGGGAGAGTTGGCATCCTGAGGTGGCAGGAGGGAGGGAACACGTCACCCAGCGGGTTGGGACTCGTCAGGCAAGGGAGAGAATTCCCTCCTTGGGAATCGCTGGTGTGGCCTCACAAGGAAGGATGGTGGTGGTCACGGGGTTGGGGTTTCTGAGGGAAGCAGGATCCCTTAGCCAGAAGTGCTCCCCTGGGCTATGCAGGGGAACAGGGAGACATCCTGAGAAGCTCCTCAGGGAGTAACAGAGCAGGAACCAGCTCTGCCACATCTTCCCCCGTGCTGGAGCACAGCTGGAGCCTGTTTCTGGACTACACAAAGGTGAAACATGCTACTTTGACCCCTCTGCCGATATTTCAAGACTGAACATCGTTTTTGTTAATGAAAATCTTTTTCTGCAGTTTATCTTTCTGTGATACAGGCCACTGGTTTGCAGGGCTGGAGGTCCTGGTGGCACTAAAGACGTTGTCATCCCAGGGTGGTGACATCACCTCCCACGTGTTGTGCCCTCTCCATTGGCTGCAGGGATGAAGGGAATGGTTGGCTGGGGCTGTTCCCAGCTCGGATGGGTCACTGGGGTTGAGATTTGCTGGCAGGCTCAGGAAGACCCATCCCTCTTGGCAAACAAAACAAGCAGTGCTTTAACTGGGACTTCTGCAACCCAGCTGGGGTGTCATGAAAGAGTCTGCAGCTCCTCGGTGCCATCAGTGGGTTCTTACTGCCTCTGGTTTTCTTCCTTGCCTTCTGGCTGGCAGAGACAGAAAAGCCAATGCGATTTGCATACTTTTGTCAGGTTTTGAGGCAAAGCAGCATTTTAGTGTTCTGCTTTGATCTTCTGTCTGGCCTGGGATAAATTTGGGTGGTCTCTCATCCTCCTTTTAAGTTTTCAAGCTCGATGTCTGCTTCTGATGCTGCATTTGTTCTTTTGCTATGAATTATCTCACGTCTTCACATTTAATTTTATCTCTGGTCCTACAGAGTGTATATTTCTCTCATGTTAGTATTGAAATATTTGAATGCAGAGTTTTATGCTGTTGAATTTTCCAACTATTTTTCCTCCAAATTAAATTTTTATCTCTGCTATGTCATTTTACTTTTTCTACTATTTAAAAAAAATAGTACAGAAAGGATAAAAATGACGGGGAAAATACAGCAGCTGATAGCTTCATACTTCACTACACAAACTTCTTATCCCAGAACCCAGGAATTTAGGGACGAAGTAACAGCATAAGGAATCAAGAATGTCCTTGAACTGCCATAAATATTCATTTACTCACCCAGAGCAGGCAGAAAAATGGCACCTCTGTGCTTGTAAGAGTACTGTATTGATAAAGCAAGCAGGAAGTCGCAGGGCTCTGAAGAGCTGAGATGCAGTCCTGTAGGATCCTCCAGCACGGGAGGATGCTTTGTGGGAATTGGGACCTTTGTGGCTGTGGGCTAGATTTGC
Source organism: Mohoua ochrocephala (assembly GCA_013398855.1). Classification (NCBI taxonomy): domain Eukaryota; kingdom Metazoa; phylum Chordata; class Aves; order Passeriformes; family Acanthizidae; genus Mohoua; species Mohoua ochrocephala. The sequence continues at coordinate 101,323 of VZTA01009283.1, read as the reverse complement.
AGAGATTGACTGGCATACACTGATCCTCCTGGGATAAGCTGAGTAAGTGTGCACCAGAGTGAGTCCTCCCTTCTACCAAACTGAAAGCGTAACTGCTATAAACAGGGAGTTTGAGAGGTTGAAAGGTCTGTACCTCCTTTTGCCACTCTTTGAGACCAGGATATGCCTGTTGACCATGTGTCCACTGGGAGAAAAGCAAGCACTTCCATCCCTGAGTGGAATTTGGTGCTGAAAAAGCTTTTTGAATTGCAGCTCCAGGAAACCTTTCCCTTAGATGGGGTGGTGTGTGGAGCTGGTGCCAGCTGAGGAACTCGTGGAGGTGGTGGCTCAGCTTCCAGCCCCCAGGTCCTTGGCTGCACCTGAGTGCCTGCCAGCCTGTCCTCCCCCAGCTCCCACCGGAACGACTGGCATTTCCAGTTATCAAAGGCTCCCGAAGAAACGTGGGATTTTTCATGCATCCTTTGCTAAGCCGTGCTGTGTTCTCCCTGCAGCGTACCTACCGAATGCCAAAGGATATCCATGTGGAACCAGAGAAGTTTGCTGCAGAGCTGATCAACCGTTTGGAGGAAGTACAGAAGGAACGTGAAGCAGAGGAGAAGTTAGAGGAGCGCCTTAAACGCGTTCGAGCGGTCAGTGACTTTCTTATCTCCCCTGCCAGCCTAGGACTCTGCTTACCCTGTGCCACAGGGAGCTTTCAGCTGCTGTGGAAGCAACTAGGGTGGCCAGTTCCCTGCTCCACTGCCGTGGTCATCACTGGCACAGGGCTCCTGGAGGCTCCTGTAGCCCCTGGAGCTTCCGTGATGCTGTTCCCCCATCCATGCAGGGCTCTGTGAGCTCCTATGCTCCCTTCCTGTGTAAGATACCAGCCATGGCACAGCAGTGCCCACTTCTGCCATCGCTCAGGGGCTGTGGATGCTCTCCATCACCTTCTTTGGCACCCTGGCTCCCCTGAGTTTGTGAGCAATCCCTAGAGACTGTGCAAGAGGGGTTCACCTTCCCACAGGAAGTTTTGCATGATCCCTATTTCCCCCACAAACGGTAACCAGATGGCAGATGATGTTATGCTTGGGGGTGTTTGTGTCTGCTATCAGGCCATTTCTACCACAGCCAAAAGGGTTCTGCCCATCAGTGCCTAGCGCACCCTAGAAATTTTGGAAGTGGTCAGGTGTGGCATTGAAAAACCCTCTCCTGGGCAGATAAACACACTGACTCCACTGGAATACCTAGCCAGTGGCATTGAGCTGTGAGCCCTGGTACTGCTGGGGCCCCTCAGAGCCTGAGGATTTGTTAAATGAACCATGGGAGATGTGCAAGGCCTTTAGCTCTACAACAAGCTCCAAGAGGGAGAGAATGAGGTCCTGGCCATCTGGTATTACCTGTGAGACCCCTGTTCAGCAGTGTTCACACCATAGCTTTTCTTCTGAGACACTGCATCTCATGGGTACCTGCACATCTTGTGGTGGGGATAGAGGAGAGATCCCAGAGGACACCACGGTGTTACTGAACATCACCTGAACAGTGTAGCTGCAGTCCTGTGTGCCAAAGTTTTGGGGTTCTGCACTATTAGCTGCCGTGGCCCCAGGTGAAGGCTCTGGGCTCCGTAACCTGCTGCCCTCCCTTAAAGCAGAGGTGTTGATGCCTGGCTCAGCTAGGCATCTGTGCTTTCGGGAAAGTTGAGCTTCTGGGGCTCCAGGAAAGAACCTTCAGCCCCACTGGAGTATTTTAAAATGCTCATCTAGTAGCTCTTTAAACAGGAAAAAGCTGTAGATCGTAGTGTTGGCTTTAAACTGCGTCTGCGTTTCCAATGCAGAGAACTGAGGAAGGCAGAAGGATCTGTAAGGTCCCCTCCAGCTCCAGGTGTTTTCCAGCAAACTCCCTACACCTCTGCATCCAGCCAGAAAAGGCCAGCCAGGTGCTATTTTGGGATTAGATTCCTGTTCTTCTGGAATTGCACTGTTCTCCTCTTTGGTGACTATTGCTTTCTAGACAAAGACAGTGTTATCAGCGGCATTTTCTGCTAACACAGTCCTAGAACACTCTTCTTCCTCCTCCTTCTCCCGTGGCTCCGTTGCAGCCCCCACCTGTACCAAATTACATTATCCCAGCCCTCTGCCTCCTTGAAGAAGCTGCCAGTAGCAATACCATAAAATCAGCAAATACCTATGTGCCAGAGAATATATTTAAGTCTGTTTAAACACATTTTTGTGTGACTTAATCTATTTTTAAGCCCAGGACTCCCACTAATGCTGTATATTAAACCTCTTTGCTGTCTCCAGAATGTATTTCATTGACTGGCTGGCATCTGGCATTAGCCATTCAGGAAAAACTCAGAGTAAGCAATTGTAGCTTTTTTAGGTCAGCACTTAAGGTGCAGGAGCTGCTGGTATCAGCAAGAGGGAGAAGTGGAAGCCTGATAGATCACAGGGCTTTTTTCTGTGACCTGAACACCAGGACTGCAGGGTAACCTCTTCCCAGGTCTGCATGGCTCACTGCACAGCAGCACAGGGAAAACCAGGGGCGTTAGTCACACTGGGCAGTTACCAGCCTAACAGAGAAGCTGGAAATACTTTTCAAAAGCTGGGGGAGAAGAATTTTTCTCCCCCATACCGAGCAGCCTGCAGGTTCCCTTTCAAAGCCACGTCGTGCAGTAACATCGAGAGGTGGCATCTGATTTGAAGCCAAATGCCTTTTACTGAAAAGACTGTCAGGTTTCTCCTTTACAAAAAAGCAAATGCTGAATTCATTAATTATTCTGAGAAACGTGGCAGAGGATTAGAGGATGTGAATGTTCCCACAGTAGTTTTTGAAACACCTCAGCCTCGTGTCCACGCATGGAATCGGCAGTATCACGTCACAGAGATCAGTATTGGATCATACAGATCACTCTGTCTGAACCGAGCAAATGGAAAATAAGCCAGGGAGAAGCAAAGCCACCACAGAGATTCTCACTATTTGAATATGAAACATTGCCTGACTAGAGAGGGAAATCATTTGCATGACGATCGAAGAGGCACTCGTGCTTAGCAGAGCTGTTTTCCCTTCCCAACCAGCAGCAGCCTGATGGGTGGGACTGGGGGAAGGCAGAGGAGGAGGTTTGCAGCAAGGTATCGCCTGCCTGTGGTTCATCAGTGCAGCTCTCAGCTCCTAATTCAAAGGGAAGGGCACCCCCAGCCTTGCTGGAGAGTAAAAATAGCTCAGCAGACAGTCAGCAAAGTTGGAGCTGCATCTCTGCTGCTGCTGCTGCTGCCTGTGGGAGCTGGTGGAAGAGCTTTCTGACAATATTATGTCAACAAAGCACCATCTAGTGGTGATGGCACCAGGGCTCCCTGCCCGCCCAGAGTGTCACCTGCCCGCCCAGATCACTGCCCGGCTGTGCCCAGCTCCTTGCCAAACTTTTCCCAGCTTCTTGCCAGGCCTTGCCCAGCTCACTGCCAAGCTATGCCCAGATCTCCACCAGGCTCATTGCCAGGCCTTGCCCAGCTCACCACAGCGAGGTCCCAAAACACAGCTCCAGAGCCTACACCACGTATGTTGTTTTTTTCGCTGCAGACTGAGCGCAGTGAAAAGATTCAGCAGAACTGGTTCCTGCAACCTTGACTCAAACCTTTGCCCTGCTCAAGGAGAGACAACAGCTTGGGATAAGCACCCCAATTCCTTCATTCACTGTTGTTGTCTCACTGTTGGGGTGTTCCTACCTGATGTGAGGCTCAGGCCAGTGCTGGGGGTGGTAAGGCAGGTCTCCATGGACCCACCTCAGCAGCAACTGTTCCTGCCTGTGGTCCTGCTTGGGGTCCAGATCTGCTCAGTGACACAGACGAGCTGAGCCAACATGAACTGAGAGAGCCTTTTCTCCCCTTAGCCTATCCTGATCTCAGTCTTGAAGCAAAAGTCCACATTACCTGCAAAATGGAGTTCTAGGCAGCCAGAGGATTTCCCAAATCCCAGGCACCCATTTGGGTGGACCACTCTGGGTTCTCACTCTCATGCCACTCTGCTCAGGTGTGACAGCACTGCCAGAGCTCTGGGCTGAGCAGAAAGGACATGCTGCCATTCCTCAAGGATCTGTGCCAGGGTCAGATCCTGCCCTGCACATCAGCTGGTGTGTAAACCTGGGAGATACCAGCTCCAAAAGTGTCCCAAGTGCTGAGGGTATCACAAACTGCTAATGAATGCTCTCCTCGGTGGCAGGGACATAGTCGGCATATCCCTCACCGTTCCTTGTCCCTGAGCTCGGTGCCCAGGCCTGGTGGCTGGTGAGCTGTGGCATGTGGCTGTAGATGAAAGGTGTCTCTGAAGCTCTTCAAAGTGATCTGTTAGAAAGTGCTGTATCCCCTCCAGACATCAGCATCGTGTCACACCCCTCGGGTTACAGCACCCACGCCTTTGGCACTTTGAAAGCCTGGCATTGTCCCCGCTTCAGGCCTGAACCCCCAGGTGTGACACTGGGAGGAAGTCTGTTATTTGCTTTCTTGCTGTGTGGTTGGCAGCTGAAACTTTGAAGCTGGTTAGCAAGTGATGGTTGATGGCATCTGACAGGCAAAGCTGATGGGAGTTAGTGTTTTCCAGTAGATGCATTTATCTGGCAGGGCAGAGATACCCTGTACTGCAACTGATTTCTTTACTGTGCCAAAGGAGGAAAAGAGTAGGATTGAAGGACTCACTGGAATCCTGCTTATGTAATTAAAACAAATAGGAATCCTGACTTCCAATAAAGAAACTTCATAAATATCTGAGTTTATGTTGGAGCGTAAAGTAGTTCGTCAGCATCAACACTGTGGCTGTCAGCATGGAGGAGTTTAATTCTTCCTGGCAAGGACTTAAGAGTCACTAACAGCGTGTCCTAGACCAGTGTGAAGTGCAAGAACAAGCGGTTAGTTCCAACCCCTTTCTTTATCTGCACGAAGTGTTTCACTCCAGCCTTAGCATGCCCAGGAGAAATCAATGTTTGATTTCCAAAACCATTCATGCAGCTGTCGACCTTCACTTGCTCCCTTCTGTTACAAGCCTTCTCTTGGCTTTGCCTTGTGAAATAGTCATTTGGGTGAGAAAGCCCCCCGGTCTCACCTGACTCAGAACTGATTTGCTGCATATCCTGTAGCTCTAGGCTTTATCTGATGGGCTTTGAAGCAGTGCCTTACCAAAGGCACGTAGGAAGCTGAAGGAACGCCATGGTAAGCTATGTTTCTGCTGCTGGTTGTTGCAGAACCACCTTCAAGGGACTTGGAGTAAGGCTCTGCCTGCTCTAGTTGAGTCGTTAGGTTTGTCAGCTGTGTTTGTAAGCCTGGTTGTGATGTGTGGGCTGCTTGGCAGAGCTCCTTGGGTGGTGTGTGGAGAACGTTGCTAATGGTGGCTCAAAAAGCAGATACAGAGACCTGAGCTGCTCTGCTCGGTGGCACCCAGACTGCACAGGCTTGGCTTGAGCAGTAGGAATTTCCCGTCAGTCTCCAGAGGGGTGGTGGATCTCCATCGTCTTGACGGTTTTCAAGATCTGACTGGACTAAACCAGGCCTGAGCTAAGGGTTAGCAGCAGTCCTGCTGCGAGCAGAAGGTGGGACTAGGGACCCCTTCCACCACTCCGCTGTCATTCTCTGATTGTCCCTGTGTTTCTTGCAGGAAGAAGAAGGTGAGGATGCAGATATCTCTTCTGGTCCCTCCGTCATGAGCCACAAGATGCCTTCTGCCCAAGCCTTCCATCACTTTGCTCCTCGTTATGCTGAGATAGGCTGTGCTGGGATGCAGATGAGAGATGCCCATGAAGAAAACCCCGAAAGCATCCTGGATGAACACGTGCAGCGTGTGATGAAAACTCCAGGCTGCCAATCTCCAGGACCTGGCCGCCACTCTCCTAAGCCACGGTCCCCAGAAAGCGGCCACTTAGGAAAGCTGTCAGGGACACTAGGAACAATTCCTCCAGGGCACGGCAAGCACGCAACAAAATCAGGAATGAAACTGGATGCAGCTAACTTATACCACCATAAACATGTCTACCACCACATCCATCACCACAGCATGATGAAACCAAAAGAGCAGATCGAGGCTGAGGCCACGCAGCGAGTGCAGAACAGCTTTGCTTGGAATGTAGATTCACATAACTATGCAACAAAGTCACGAAACTACAGTGAAAACTTGGGCATGGCCCCTGTCCCCATGGACTCTTTAGGCTACAGGTGAGTCAAGGAACACCCGATGGGATTCCCAAAGCTGTGGCTTCTCTGGGAAGCCCTTCCTTAAACAGGTTGTAGCATGTCAGAGAAACAGTGGTTGAACCTTTTCTTGTGAAAGCTTATGCTGGGATGTGGTTTGATGGCTCTTCCCCTTCAGAAATGGATATGCCCTGATAACCCTTATAGAGGCCTTTTTACCTCTGTGATCTAGTGCTGAAAGATACCCTCTAACCAGGATTTTTATTGCCCTTGGTTATAAAGTAGGTTTTCTGCTCCTTAAAGCAGTGGAGATGCTTAGAAATTGCAGGTGCTGGTCTACTTCTCCGTGCACCAGGAGCTGGATATTGGGGCTGTGTCTCGAGGTCGGGGTAATAGAAACAGGTCTCTTAAGGTGTTTATGAGAGGACAAAAAGCCCTCACCTTATTTGTTGCAAGGCTGAACCCATTCACCAGAAGGGCTCCTTTCTCTTCCTAACAAAGCAACGGACAGTGCGGCGCTGCCCTTGCAGCCAGTCCCAAGGGGGTGTTCTCCAGGCTAGGGCACCCTCTGCCCAGAAAAGCCATTTTGCTGCATTACAGGCTGTTGTCCATCTTTCCTTGGCCGTTTGAATTCCTCCGTCCCTTCCATGCTGCAGGGAGAGGGGGGAGCCCCTTCTCTGTGGGGGGTTTTGCTGGTCCTGTTACTGGGTGACTGCAAAGGCAGGAGTGCAGCTCGGGGCTGACCACGGTGAGGGATGGGGATGGAGCAGCCGCAGGGGAAAGCTGTGCTCGCCCAGAGTGTGTCTGGCTCCCCAGGGCTGAGGCTTTGGGGCATTGCTTTGCAGTGTACCAGGGGTGGGACAGTTAGTGAAGGCAGGTTGGCTGGGTCTGCAGCAGGCAGGATCAGCTTTCTGGGGTGGCAGAAGGGAGGCAGAGTGCAGAGGCAGCCAAAGCAAACTCCCCTTCAGGAGGGAGAGGCACTTAAATCCACCATGTTTCTATGGGGAAAGGGCTTTGCTTCAACAGAGATGGGCATGGCCATGCCGGGCCAACCCAAGGCCCCATCTAGACACAAGACTTCCTTCTAGCAGCAGCTGCAGCATATATTTAATGAGATTTTAAAAGGACACACTCAGAGCTGTCCTTCCTCTGGCACAAACTCCCAGTTCCTGAATTAGAAGCTTCACAAGACAAGGGTTTGCATCCCCCTGAATTAGATGCAGTCCCTGAATTAGAAGCTTCACAGGACAAGGGTTTGCATCCAAACGGTCTTGTTTGGCAGCCAACAGTCTCTTGTGGTGGCTCCTCTGACTCTTTTGTTGAACCCAGCTGGTGTGCTGTTCCCCCAGCCCCCCATGACTGTGTCTGTGGGTCAATGACAACCTGCAGAAAACAGCTTTTTTTTTTGTTTGTACTGAACCTGCTGGTGCAGAGTTGCATTTGATACCCAGTAGTCCTCGTGTCGGGAGAAGCAGAGAAGAAGTTGTCAGCTTGCCCTACGTTTGTAGATCTGCAGCAATGCCTCTCCAGGCTTTCTCCAAAAAAAATCAGCAAAGCCGTCCAAGGGACTGTTGCTTCTCTGTGGTGTTCAGGTTGTTTTTCCTGTGTGTGTTAGTGAGCATGCAGGAACGAGGTCCTGTGGAGTAAAGCAGGTGGATGATTAGGACAGTGGGAGTCTCATGGAATGACAGGCCAGCACGGGGGAATTCTGCATGGCCTCCTGAGCATGGGGCTGCTTGGCTGGGCATGTGGCCGTGTGTGCCATGGCGTTCCTGCAGGAGCCTTTGCTGCAGCCACAGGCGTAGCCAGAGTGTTGGCTACTGCCTGGCATCCCTCTGGCTACGGTGGTTGGGGTGGTTGGGCTTCCCCATGGGAGGCAGCCCACCCTGCTAGGATGTGATCTTCCACCATGACGTGAAGCCTCGTTCAAATCAGGATAAGAAGCAAACGCTGGGCATGGCAAGTCAGAGTTTGGGGTATCAGTGAATCTGAGGGGGATAGGAAGGACCCGGGTTTCAAGCAGTGGTCAGGCATGGAGAGACAGCCAATGGATAACCTCCTGCTCCGAGCAAAGAGCTGAGCATTTAACACAGCCCTTCTCATGGCAGGAGATCTTGCCGTGGCTTATTTGGCCAGAGGAGAAGCTCCCTTTCCCCACAGGTTGTTGGGCAGAGAAGCTGCTGTGCCCAGGTCTAGGCAGTCTTACTCTTAGCCTGAACTGTGGCACAGTTGGTTTGAGCTTTGGTAGAGCAGGGAGCTGTGGAAAACGTCTGGAGATAGATGTGTCCATGTCTGGAGATAGATGTGTCCATCCTCTGCCCCTCTGGTGGCTGGCATAAGCAAAGCACTAATGTCCCAAGCTTTGTTCTTGCAGTGGGAAACCAAGTCTGCTCTCAAAAAGGAATGTTAAGAAGACCGATTCAGGGAAAAGTGATGGTGCCAACTATGAGATGCCAGGATCTCCTGAAGACGTGGAGAAAAACCAGAAGATCCTTCAGTGGATCATAGAAGGAGAGAAGGAGATCAGCAGGCATAAGAAAACAAACCATGGGTAAGGGCTGGCAGAGCGAGGGATAACCACACTCTTGTATTGCATCCCCTGCACAAGGGAGATGTGTCAGCAGGCTGCCTTCCTCCCAGACATCTTGGGAAGGCAAGAATCCACCACACAAGGGTTTAGACCCTTAGGAGACTGAGGATTACTTGGGGGCTATGAGGGCTGTTGTTTCTGAAGGATAACTTGTGGCCATGGCAGGAGGTTGCAGCCCCAGGAGAATCTTAGAAATTGCTTCTGTGGTCCCAAGGTGGATAACGTGGCACGAGGTAGGCAGGGGAGGGCATCCTGTGGGAGAATGCCACAAAAGATGGAGCTGCCTTTCCCTGAGTTTATTTTTGTGTATGAGATTGATGGGAGCCCTCATACTGATCTGTGGGGTTTGTTTCAGGGTTGGGCTGCTCACCCTGCTGTCTCAGGACTTGCTCAAAATCTTCTTTAGATTTTGATGTTGCACCCCTCTCCCTTGAAAGCCAGGCAGTGAGGAGCTTCCCAGTGGTGCCTGTGTCCAGCAGCAGGTCCATCTGGGAATGACTGCGTGCCCGTGCAGAGAATCTCAGGGGTCCATGTAAAACCTCTGTGTTTGTGTGCAGCTCTTCAGGTGCTAAGAAGCAGCCGTCCCACGACATGGTCCGGCCCCTCTCCATCGAGCGACCTGTTACGGTGCACCCGTGGGTCAGCGCCCAGCTCCGAAACGTCGTCCAGCCTTCTCACCCCTTCATTCAAGATCCTACCATGCCACCCAACCCAGCCCCCAACCCTCTCACCCAGCTGGAGGAAGCTCGCAGGAGGTTGGAAGAGGAGGAAAAAAGGGCTGGAAAACTCCCCCTTAAGCAAAGGTACGATGATAAGATCTGATTGTGTGTGGGAGGGCTGGGAGAGACTGCTCTGGGGGATGTCCACGTCCTCTGCTCTGGTCTCCAGCATGCAGAGAGGTCAGAGAAGTCTGCCTCAGTCCCTCTGACATGGTGGTGCAAATGCCAAAACCCACCTTGAGGCCCTGGGCTTGTGATCTGTGGACGGAGAGGCTGGAAATGCTCCTGGCAGGGTGGGAAGGGGCTGGGCGAGGAAGCACGTCTAGAAGGGGCAGGGCTGGAAGAGCTCTCTCCCCTGGTACTCGCTGGCTCTCCACTCCTTCACAGTCACACAATGACTTCAGAGCTTGGTGCAGGAGCAGAATTCATCAGGATGCAGCAGAATTAAGTGCAGAAGACAAATCTGTCTTTGCTCTTTATCTCCATCTCGCACAAGCTTCCGGCAAAAGCCGCTGGTGGCCTCTGGATGAGAGATCTGGGCTGGAGCCCTCCTGCAGCAGCTCTGACTCTGCGTGGCCATATCCAAGTCACTGCATCTTTCTGTGACTCAGCTTAATGGCTGTTGCAGAGCTCATTTTCCCGCTCTGTGTTATCTTTCAGGGGACATCATTTGCAAGGCACGTGGAGCTCTCTGTTGAAAAGCATTTTGGAAGTGCTAGATAATTACTGTTAACAGCTAATAGCACTTTGTCCATTAAAAACCTTTCACAGCTCTACAGCTGTCCTCTGAGAACTTGAAACTTTGCGGTCTGACTCGTAGAAACACAGATGTAATTTTTAAAAGAAGCTCTTCATTGACAGGCTCCAGTTATTTTTGCTTGCAGTGACCACGTAGCAGGCTTCTGTGTATTCATGTCAGAGCATTGATTGAAGGCCAGGTAATTAGAGGGCTTTCCCAAGCCAGGTTAAGCCAAGTTTATGTGATCTACCTTTCAGCATCTGTAATTGGACGGGGTTTATTAGCAGAGTCATTTATAGCTGCACTGAATTCATGCACCTTCCCCAGAAATGTCTGTACACACTTTGGAAACAGCAGCCTGGGCTATGCAGTTAATATTCTGACAATTATTTGGCCTGTTTTTCAAGAGTGGCTTACGGAGGAAGCCCGTGGTATGTGGTCAATGCCAGGCATGCCAGCAGCAGGATGGGCTGAGCAGTCCCAGTGCTGGGCTGCTCTGCTTCCACTGCCTCTCCGTGAGGTCTGGCTCTTCTCCCGGTGATGCAGGGATCCCCCAGCCCTGCCCCATGCCTGGAAAACCAGAGAGACATTCACCAGTGGGGAACTGCTTATGAAAAGTAGATGTGTCTGTGTCCAGTAGCAGGCGAAAATGGATGCAGTGGTCCCCAGGGAGCCAAAGATTTCTGGATGTCGAAATCTCTGCTGGATTTTGGTAGGATTGGGTGCTCCAGCCAAAGCACACCTGAGCTGGCAGCTTTTTAGAGAGCTCCTGCTCTGGTTAGCCCAGGAACCTGCCTGGAAATAGATCCCACAGCTCCATGAGAACAAGTTGAAGCTGAGAGAGGAGCTCCCATGAAAACACCATTTATTTCACTCAGGAGCTTTGAAGAGCTCTGGGAAATTAGAGCCAGCGTCCCAGGTTTGTCAATAGCCTTGGGGAAGCAGAGAGGTGGAGGTGAGCCCGGAGGTGTCCTTGAGGCTCCAGTTGAGCTGGCTGTGGGTGGAGAGCACACTGTGCCAGCTTTCTACAGGAAAGGCCTTGCCAGCACGATTATCCGACTCTCCAGCCACTCCCCTCTGGCACAGCCCTCCCAGCAGTGGCCTTCCCCACCAAACTGCCCACTGCCAACAGCCCTGCTCCCACCCCAGCACTGCCCCACTGTAAACCAATGAGGCACCTGCAGTGACTGTGCTGGGAATTGTAAATAGTCTTCCAGAAAAAGCATTTCTCTCCCTATTTCACAGCATTTGGAATGACCCTGATCTCTGAGATAGTGACCCGGCTGCTGCTGGCAAGCAGTGCAGGATTGACTATCCAGTACCAATGACCTGCAGATCCAGCAGCACACCAGTGCCCAGCGTTGGTGTCCCAGTGACCATCAGGCTCTTGCATGGACAGACAGGTTTTGAGCCGTTTCCTGTAGCTCAGTCTCACATTTCACAGCTGGATTGAAGTAATTAATACCAGCTCCTCAGAGAAAGGATTTTTTGCAAGCAGGGAGAACATTTAGCATGATCTCAGTTTGGAATTAATTGTGTTGGGCCAAGCTTGGAAGAGGTGGGACACCCACTGAGGTAACATCTGCTGGGTGCATTTTGGGCTTTCCAAAGCTCTCCAGCCCTAGGGTTGAGTTGGAACAAGCTGGACACCTCTGTATCACAGCAAGGTTGGATTGGTGCTGCAAGCCAGACTTGGGTTCCCTGTCACAGCACTGGTGGGATGCACAGCTGAGGAGTCGGGACTGGGATGCAGATGCAGTGAGTGGGATGAGTGCTGCTGTTTCCCTGCTGGATGATGTTTTGTGCTTGTGGCAAACACAGCAATGGGAGGTGATCTCAGAAGGGGCAGGGTGTGGTACCTGGCGGTATTTCTGGGTCACACTGACACCCAGGAGATGGGTGCAGGTGGAAGATTTAATGAGGCAGGGCTCGGAGTCGGTCTGGTGGCCTTTATGTGCAAGCCGAGGTCTCAGGAGATCTCTTGGCAGTGACAAAAGTGGAGACAGTTGTGTTGTTTCATTCTCCTGAGAAGAGCTCTTGGAAAATTACATTTTCAGTGATTCCATATTCATCATCTCTGCTTTAGCCTGCTAGAGGTCTGTGGCTGCAGTTTGGGGTGTGTGTGAGTTCTGCTGATAGAAGTAAAGCAACTGGAAAAGCTTCTCTTGGTACATTGGTGATAAAAGGAAGACTGGGGAAAATGTGGGCCCTGACTGGGAGGAAATGGGAGAGCTCGTTGCCTGGGACATGCAGAAGGCTGAGGTACTCAATGGCTTTTTTGCTTTGGTCTTCACCAGTGAGTGCTCCAAACACAGCACCCGAGTCACAGACAAAGGCAGGGACTGGGAGAAAAAAGAACCACCCACAGTAGGAGAAGATGAGGTTTGAGACCATCTAAAGAACTCGAAGGTGCACAAGTCCATGGGACCTGATGAAATCTGTCCACAGGGCCTGAGGGCACTGGTGGATGAAGTGTCTCAGCCACTATCCATCATATTTGAGAAGTCGTGGCAGTCTGGACAAGTTCCCACTGACTGGCAAAGGGAAAGCATAGCCCCCATTTTCAAAAAGGGAAAAAAGGAAGGCTTAGGGAACTAAAGGGCAGTCAGTCTCTCCTCTCTGCCTGTCAAGATCACTTTTGGGCATCATTTTCAGGGCACATCTCACTGGAGCCAGGCTGAGCACGTTCAGGGATGGCCTTTCAGGTGTGAAGTGCACAGCAGGAGGAAGGACGCTCTCAGCCACTGGCACAGTCCCCCTCTTGCTTCTGCCACAGCAGAGCTCAGGGATGTGCTGTCCTCTCCATCTCCCCAGGCAAAGGAGAACAGCAGCCCTGAGGAACCAGCTCTGCTCCTGCGCCAGGCTCGTCGCCATGTCCCCGGGTCCCCAGGCACGCAGCAGCCCTCTCTTAGTCATGGCTTCTCTCTAGCAGGATTAAGAGAAGCTTAGGGACTTTGAGGTTTTCCAAACCCCTTCAATTAACTTCTGGCTCACAGGATTCACAGAGTTTGCCTGAATTTATGACCCATTTTTCCTTTAAATGCCTCATATTTTTTTTTCCAAGGATGACTCAATTCCTTAATGTTTTTTCTAGCTAAAGGGCATCCTGTATTTTGATACAGGGATGGGAGAGGCTCTGAGAGCTCTGCTGGCACCAGGAGCAGACCCTTGCCTCTCCAGAATGCTGCATCTTCTCCAAAGGTCTCCCAGGCAGAGCAGGCACCCGGAAGATTGTTCAGTTGAACTTTAGACCTCTCATGCCTGTGGGAAGAGGTGGAAAGGCTGTGTCTGGTGTTGGTTTGCAGTGCCAGTGTTTATGTGGGCACACCATGAAAAGGTGCTCTGCCCGCCAGCCACTGTTTAAAGGTTAAGGTCAGAGTCATTTCCAAAACTGCGATTACCTCATGTGCTTGGCAGATTCTAGGGTTTTTACAGCAACTTTCCAGTCATGTAAATACAAAATCATCTTTTTTTATCCAGTGCGCTTTTAAAATAATTTTTTTTTAAAGCTGCCAAAGGTGTTTTATGTGACTTTGAAAGGGAAGGCTGCCTCTGGCTCAGACCACGCATGCCAAGGTACCAATTTGTGTAGGCTGCTCCAATGTTTGTGCAGCGTTTTCGGCACGCCAGATGAAAGGCTCTGCAGAAGGGCAAAGTACCCTGAGCTGAATTATTGTTGCTTTTGTCTGTCCCTGAAAATGGGGTGAGGGCTGGGCTGGCAGTTTCAGTCTAGCGATGGCACCACATAGCTGAGCCCGCTGTGTGGGCTGGAAGGAAAGACCAGACCAGCATTCTGAGAGCTGGGAAAACACAGGAGTTGTAAAGCCACTGAGGTTTTGGGGATGGAAGCTGCCTTGGCACCCTGCATGGGCAGGACAGGCAGCAGAGCCTCCAGGACATGCCATGCTGGGCGCTCCATCCCCTCAGACCTCCACGTACACAGGAGAAGTGCCCAGGGGAGCTGTGGGGTGCAGACGTGGGCCAATGGAAAGCCCTGCTGGGCTGTTCTGGCCATGGTGGCAATAATCCCAAGCAGTCTGAGCAGCATCTGCATGATCGTGCCCTGTGGGATGGTGCTCCAGCCCTGTGTGTTGGTGTGTGCGTGGTGAGATGGTGATGGTGATGATGGTGACCTGAGTCTGCTGCCTTGGCCTGGGGTGCTTGCCAGTGACTCTCCAAACCATGCTATGAGGAGGGCTGTGCCCTCTCAAAGCCTGTAGACAGCACAAAGGGACCGAGTTAGAACCTGCACCCTCCTTGTAGCTGTGTCCTGGCCTCGTTCAGCCTTTCCAAGTGCTGCTTGGCCAGTCTCGGTGTGTGTCTGCGTGCCAGGAGAGCTGCTGGTGGGAGCAGGTGATGCTCGGGGACCGCGCTGCATTTCTGCCAGCCCGTCTGGGGGCACCTGACCCGCTCCTCTCATCCGGCAGCCCTGAGCCCTGCCAGGTACCCAGCACGATGGTTCTGAGCCCCTCGGGCTGGCACTGAGCAGGTCCCTTGTGTCTCTGCCCAGCAGGTTGAAGCCCCAGAAGAGGCCGGGCAGCGGCGCATCCCAGCCCTGCGAGAACATCGTGGTCGCCTATTACTTCTGTGGGGAGCCCATCCCCTACCGCACCCTCGTCAAGGGGCGCGTGGTGACGCTGGGACAGTTCAAGGAGCTGCTGACCAAGAAAGGGAACTACAGGTAAGGGCTGCTCCCCGCCTGTGGGAAGCTGCCAGCAGCTGTTGGTGACCCCTGGCAGATGCCACTGCCAGGACACAGGGGCGTTGTCCCCACAAAGGGGAAGGTTGGTGGAGGTAGGTCGGGAGGGCTTCCTCGGGGCATGCTGTGGTGGGGATGTGGCAGCACGGCCAGGGCGCCTTGGCTGGTGAAGGGGCAGGTTAGAAGGGGTGAGGCAGGTCGGGTTTTGTAGCAGAAATGTCCTGCATCGTGGCTTGCGCCTCCACAAGGAGCTGCTGAGCTGCCTGGCAGGTGTGGAGCAGCATCAGTCAGTGCTCAGTGATGCTGTGGGGACCCTCTAAATTCAGAGCTGTTTTGGCTCCTCTCAAAGTTCCTTTTGGTAAGGTGAGGACAGGGAGGTTGGGTCCTGCCAGATTCCCAAAGCAGCCAGATGTGGGACGTGGAGCTCTCCAAGTTCCCACTTCCAAGTAGGGGCTGCCGTGGGAAAGCCTGCCTAGAAATGCTCCACCGACACAGGTGCCTCAGCCACTACTTTTGGGAGAGCTGTGAATGGGCTTGGATTCAGGGCTGGAGCTCCTGACCATGCGAACATGGATCGTGACCACTTTTTTTATTCACTGTTGAGGGCAGGGGCAGCAGTGTGGCCTCAGTTCCCTCTGTGTCTGGGGGAGCAGTTTCCTGTGCTCCATGAGCTAAGAGCCAGGCTGTACCCAGGTTTGGGGACCGTGGTGCCCTATGACCATTCACCTGCTTTTTTTCCCTCTCCTCCCTCCACATTTCTGGTTTTTTCAGGTATTACTTTAAGAAAGTGAGTGACGAGTTCGACTGTGGTGTGGTCTTCGAGGAGGTGCGGGAGGATGACACCATCCTGCCCATCTTCGAAGAGAAGATCATCGGGAAGGTGGAGAAGATTGATTAGGCTCCAGGGCAGTGAGGACAGGACTGTGAAGGACTCTGGGACCGGAGGAGAAGGCCCAGGACGGACGCTGGCGGTGCTGCTGCCACGGGCACCGGGCGAGCCCGGGGCGGAGGGCAGCAGCTCCGCTTTCCAGCACGGAGCTGGGCAAGCTCCAGGATGCCGGTGGATGCCCTTTCACCCCACAAACCTGCCAGTGGGAGCCTGGGCTCCCTCTCCATACCGAATATAAGTGTAATGTAGCATTGTACAGTGCATTAGAAAGTGTAATATGACCTTGTTTACTAAAGCTGCATATTTTTGATATATTGTAATAAAAGGAAAATATTTCCAATGTCACAGTGCTCTTATGTAAATGTAAAACATACAGGTACTGCAGAACTCACCCAAAGTGTACAGCCATCCATCAGACTCCGGCTGCTCCGCGCTTTCCCGGCACCCTGCCCCGTTTTCCCGGCATGGATGGCTCTGGAGCGCCGTGGGGCAGAGCTGCCCTCACCCCACCAGCGTGGAAGGGGCAGCTCCGCTCCAAAGGGGCCGTGAAGATCATTGAGCCATTTGGAAGGAGTCATCTGTGGCCTCCTTGGCAGGCTCAGCTGCTGGACATGGTAGGATGGGTCTTTTTTTCTCCTCCTGAGCTTCCTTGCAACCGAGTAAATCCCCAAGGGATGGAAGGGTCAGTGCCTGTTGGGACTGGGGGCTTCCTGCAGAGCGAGGACCAGCTCGGAGCCAGGGTGGCAGGCTGGGTGCTGGCATCCCACAGCCTGCACACTCCTGTGTCCCCCCTGTGTCCCCGTGGAGAAGGGATCGCTTCCCAGGAGGGTGCTGCAGTTTGGCAGAGGGCTGGCACCTGTGTGCCTGGTGCAGACACGCCCGGACCCCTGGGCCAAGCTCCGGCTTTGGGCAGGGCACTCTTTAGGAGAGCCATAATGGGGAGGGAACTGATGAGACATTAAAACTGAAGACAAAATATGTCTTTTTATGGGTCCCGCATCTTTTGTCAGCTTCTGTGTCTCAGGGGAGGCAGCAGGAGGGCACTGCACCAGGGGGGTCGTTGATGCCAGTTTGTGGCTCGTGTAGGGCCAGCAGGCAGCCCTGGGAAGCCTCCTGGGCTTACTCGGCCGCAAGGAAGCCGGGGCTGTGCCGGTGCTCCCCCCATCCTGCCCTCGCCCAGCCTGGGCCCTGCTACTCCGGCACGGCCACGGCTCTGTGCCAGCTCCTTTAGAGAGCCCTTGCCCACCCACAGAAACGGGGGTGGCCCCAAAGCCCGGGGTATCCACGGTGGCGCTGGCCCTGCTCAGTGCCATTCCCAGCCCCAGCAGTGGTGGAGCTGCCGGGACCCCATGGCACCACGCCGGGATCGACTCCGCCTGTTGTACATGTCACCGAGTGCCTTTAAAACACGGGTCTGGACTTGCCTAATACGCTATGTGAAGTCCAGCAAAATCTGCAGATGTTTTCAGCCCGGGAACAGTGTTACGAGGGGTTTTACTCCCTGTTTTTTGAAGTTCTGATGGTGGTGTGTCTGGTGAGGTTGTTGGTGTGCCCGGGATTTCCGTCTCCCCCTTTTTTCTCAGGGGGTCCCTGTAAATATGTACAGCGGCCATGCAGCCCCAGCATTTCCTCTGCATTCTCATGTGCTGACTTGTACAATGATCTTTTCAAAGGTACTTGGATAAAATGAAATAAAACCCCACATCCCACTGCCTGCTGCTTTTTTCCTTCCCCGTGGAGCAGACCTGGGCACTCAGCAGCCCCTGGGATGGACAGAGGATGGGGCAGGTCTAGTGAAGGCTCTGGGTGCAGGGCAGGGCTGGGGCTGCTCTAGGCTCCCTGGAGGGGTGGCCGAGCAGATCCTGGCCCCAGGGGACCAACATGTTGCCCCCGAAGGTATGGCTCAGCAGAGAGGGGACAGTGCTGGAGTTGCCAGAGGCTACAAGCCGGGCTTGTGTGCCCGTAGAACCCCATGTTGCCTGCCTTGGCTGGGACAGCAGCCCCTGGGGATTCCCTGGGTCTGGTATGTCATGAAAGAGAAACCCCAGGTGATCCCACATCACCTGAAACCCCACCAGTCCAGCACGAGGGCCAGCATGGAGAGCACTGGGCTCTTTGGCCACCCGGTGCCATCGCAGGGTTGCCAGGATGAGTGCTGTGGCACAGCTGCCCTGGGGGGACAGAGAGGTTCTGCCCATTATCAGCCCTGCTGTATTCCCAAGACAGGCGGGTGCTCCCAGCACACGGAGCCACAGACACAGACCAGAGCCCACATTGTTTCCAGGTGGTTTATAGCACGTGCCTGAGTGGGACAGGGCTCACAACTCATCCCGGGATTCATCTGTCTGCGGCGCACTTGGATCCTCCTTGCCTGTGCTGTTCCCAGGGGTCTTGGTCACCTGGAGAAGGCAGCGGTGAGGCATGGATGGACACACTCCCTGCCTGGCCTTGTGCCTGTCCCCATCCTGCAGGATCCATCCCCTCGCCCAGCTGGGGCTGGGGACTGCCCTGGGCAGGGGGGCTGTTCCTGACCTCACTCACCGGAGGCTCCACAGGCAGTGTCCCCCCGTTGTCCAGGAACTTGGAGAAGGTCTCCACATCTCGGGTGCTCTTAAACTCAACCATCTGGAGCCGTGGGAGGAGAGGGCGCTGAGAGTGCCACCGTCCCCCAGGTGCTGGTGACCCCACGAGTGCCCACACCTACCTTCCTGCCCGGCCCCGCGGGGAAGTAGTGCAGGGTGGGGTAGCCGTTGATGGTGATGTTCTCCAGCTCGTTGGCCGTGGAGTCCATCTCGGCGATGACGATGTCCTCGCGGTCTTTGTAGCGCTCGGCCAGCTCCTCCCAGGCGGCCGCCATGGCCTGGCAGTGGGGGCACCACGGCGCATCTGCAGGGTGGGCACATTGCCAAGGGGTCCGTGACAGGGCTGGGGCTGTCGTGGAGGGGCTGAGCCCCATGGCAGAGCTCAGGGAGGGCCAGGGGTGGCCCCAGCACTCACAGAACTTGACGAAGACATTCTTGGTCTCATCGAACGCCACCTGCTCGAAGGTCTTCCCCACCAGGACTTTAACGGGCCACGTGTCCCAGTCCTCAGGAGGCTCCGCACTCAGCAGGTGAGGCTGTGGGGACAGTCAGGACAGCCACAGCCTGGGCTGAGCAGTGCCAGAGGCCCCTGGGGCACAGTGCAGGCTGGGGCAGGGGTATGTTCCAGTGCTGCCTTTTGGACCACATCTTCCCCCCTGCTGCCATCCCAGCTCTGTGTGTCTCCACAGCAGCAGTCTCCTGCCCCCTTGCCCATAACAAATCCCCAAATCCTCCAGCCCGACAGCAGAAGTGTCAGCAAACAGGTCCCTGGTGTTCACCACACAACTCATTGCTAGGCTTCTGAGCCAACAGCCCATCTCTCACCAAGGGCAGAATCCATCTGTGCTGGCTGGCACCGTGCCGCGTCCCTCACCTTCACCTTGCCGTCCAGCACCGCCTGGATGAAGGTGCGAATGGCCAAATCCGAGAAGTCGTCCTGCTCCATCTGGTACTTGCGATTGTTCTCCATCTTGACGAGGCGCAGGGTGGGGGCATCAGCAGGGGTCATGCCAAAGAAGGGCAGGACGTCGGCGCCATGCCCGGTCACATCCACCACCACGAAGAGCACCTGGGCAGGGAACAGGAGACACTGAGGCTGGAGAGTCCCACAGCCACCCTCCATGTCCCTACCATGGGGCCACCTCACCTCACCCCGGAAGCCACCGGCAGCTGCTCTGAAGCCTTCCTGCAGTGACAGCTGCTCCGATGAGGACTTGTTGAGGAAGAGCAGCATGTGATGGGGGATCTTGGCACCGAAGATCTGGTTGGATGTCTGGGGAGGAGGAGAAGGATGAGGGCAGGGCAGCCATGGCCCTTGCGGGACAGTGACAGGGCTGGGGACAGGCTGTACCTCGTTGGTGAACTCCATCACCAGCTGCAGGCTGTGGACGCGGAGCAGCCGGGTGAGCTCGGCCGTGTCCAGCCCCCGTGCCGGATCCACAGGGAAGTTTGTCTGCTTCTCATCAAACTGCCAGGGCAGGGGCCTGTGAGGGCTGAGGGGAGGACAGGATGGCCCCACCACTCCCCTGCAGCCCCCTCACCTTCTTGAACAGGCAGACGGTGTCAGCTGACAGCCCATACGCCTGGAAGAGCTCAGCTGCCTCTGCCACACCGAATGTCATGTCCACCATCTCAGCAGCCACCTCGAAGAACGCCTGGGCTGCCTCACCCTTCAGGTCCTGCACAGCCACCCGTCAGTGCCACAGCCACAGCCACAGCCACGGTCCAGCCCCAACCTGCCCCAGCCCACCTTGAAGAAGCCAACGGCCACCACATCCTGGGAGTTGACGAAGGCGGCGGCAGTGTCGGTGTCCTGCAGCAGCGTGGCGCTGGGGCCGGCCCGGCGCTGCATCCAGCGCACGATGCCCCGGCTGTCCATGCGGCCTGGCACAAGGAGCGGGGCCCCCGACGTCACCTGACACCCCTCACCAGGCTGCCACCCCTCCCTGTGCCACCAACCTCAGCCACCTGCCACCACCACCACCATGGCACTGCCCAGCATCACCACCTCAGACATCATCACCACGCTGTCCCCCGTCCACTATCACCACCAGGACATTGCCACCCCTCTCACCATCACCACCCTGTGACCCCCACAAGGACAGTGCCACCCTCCCACCATCAGGCCCTGCCACCCGTCCCAGCCCCATGGCAGTGTCCCCCTTCGATGGGTGCCACGGACACTGCGTGGTGCCGCAGCCCTACCGGTGTACGCCAGGGGGTGGGTGCGGTTGCCATCACGGAAGAGCTTGAGCGTGGGGTAGGAGGTGATGCCAAACTCAGTGGCCAGGGCCGTCTGTGCTGTGGCATCCACCTTGCCCAGCCGGGCAGGGCTGGACTCGTTCCTCAGCTCAGTGGCTGCCTGGGCATAGGCGGGAGCCAGCTGCTGGCAGTGCCCACACCACGGCGCGTCTGTGGGTAGGGGACAGCATTGATAATGGGGACAGGCTAATGGCTGTGTGAGCCCCTTGAGCCCCAGGTTGTGCCCCTGTCCCATACCCACACCATGTGTCCCTGTCCTGTGTCCCACGCCCGTGCTACACACCCCTCACCCCACGCCTCTGCCTGTGTCCCTGCTCCGTGTGTTTGTGCCCATCCCATGCCCTGTCACGTGGCCTGTGCTCTTGCCCCTCTGACCCACAGCCTTGCCCCTGCCAGCCCCACCTACCCTCCATCCTGTACCTGCGTCCGTGTGTCTGTTCTGCCCACCCTCAGCCACGGCCGATCCCCCCTGCCAATATTCCCTACCCCACCTTTGCCCCTGCCCACACCCCTGCCCACAGTGGGGGCACTCACAGAACTCCACCAGCAGGAGCTGGTGCTCACTCAGGGCACGGGCAAAGTTGTGCTCATGGAGAACCAGGACATTGTCCTCCTCCTTGATCTCATCTGAGAGCACTTCATCCTCTTTCTTCTCCTTTTCCTCCTCTTCTACCACCTCTTCATCCTTATCCTCGTCCCCCAAAGCCGGGCCCAGCCAGGCCAGCGACAGCACCAGCAGCCAAACCAGCCGGGACCCGCAGCCGCGCATGGTGCCGGCGCTGAAGATGTCGTCCAGGGAGGAGGACGAAGATAAGGGACCTGGGGGCGGGTGGTGCCGGTGCCCTGGGGCTCGTGGCCCTCCGCTACTGGCTGCCCGGCCCCGCCGATAAGGCAGCGGGACCAGGTGGCTGTTTTCCAGCCGCTCGTCGCCGCAGGGAGACCTGGCCCCGCCAGAGGGACGGGGACAGGGCCGCGGGGGACAGGGAGCAGGGGGACAAGCATAGGCGATGGGGGCACAGACACACCAGTAAGAGACCAGTCTGTAGGGTTTAATGGCGATGGAAGAGCACAGCCTGCGACCGGGCGGGTACCGGACACGGCACCGCCACGGCAGGGTCACAGCCCCGGCCCCGGCGATGGGGACGCCGTGAGGACCAGGCGGGCGTCGATATTTAAAAAAAAAGAGCAATTAAAAATAACTTTGGTTGCGAAGACCACGACCACGGGCTCTCGCTCGCTAAGGGACCCCCCTCAACCCTTCACGCGACTGGGGCAAGCGCGGCGGTGCCGGCGAGGGGTTCCCCGGGGTGGCGGCACCGCGTCCCCGAGCTGGCGGGGGGAGCCGGGGTGCGGGGGGCGGGGGCAGTCCTCCCAGGCCTTCTTTATGCAGAGGCCCCACTCCCAGGAGAGGTGCTCCGTCTTGTCATCGTCGGTGACGAGGGAGCGGACGCGGTAGGAGCCCCGTGCCAGCCATCCCCGCGGCGCCTCCTCCGCCGGCGTCACCACCTCGTACTCCTCGGCCCGCGGCGCGTAGCTGCCCACCATGAAAACGTCGCGATCCACTGGACGAGGAGGGGAGAGGAGGGACGGGTGAGCGGGGCCAGGGTCGCGTGGGTGCCCTCCAGCCCCGGTCCCCCAGCCCCCAGCCCCACTCACCGGGCCGGCCCCGGCGGTAGGTGAGGTGCAGGCACCGCAGCCCGCAGACGATCTCCCTGTTCACCTGCGGGCAGAAGGCAGGGGGAACATGGGGACTGCCCCATGGCATGGGGACCCCTGGCCTTGGGTACCCATCCTGACATCCACCTCTTCCAGGATCCAGCCCCTTGTCAGAATTCAGCAGCATCAAAGGTGGCAGGGACTCCAGGGCGGCAGGGAACTCCAAGAGGGGCAGGGACCCAGAGATGGCAGGGATCCCCCCTCAGGAGGGGCAGGGAACTCCAAGAGGGGCAGGGACCCAGAGATGGCAGGGATCCCCCCTCAGGAGGGGCAGGGACCTCCAGGAAACCCTGGGATAGGCAGCTTTGCTGGGATCTCTGGGAGAAGCAAGGATTCTGGGGTGGCAGGAACCATCAAGAGGGGCATGCACCCTGGGATGGCAGTCACGTCGGGGACAGCAAGGACCCCCAGGGTGGCAGGGACCCAGGAGGCTGGGGAACTCGGGGTGGGCAGAGAGCCCCAGAGGGGCACGGACCCCAGGAGTAAAGGGTGGGAAGCAGATGTCCCAAGGCAGCGACCCTGTGGCTGGCAAGGACCCGTGGGTGACAAGAAGGACCCTGTGGGGCAGGGACATGAGGGAAAAGGGACCCATGGGGATCAGGGAAAACTTGGGGCAGGGAATCCAGGATGCGAGGGCAGGGACCCAGGGTAACAAGGACCCCTTGGGGCAGGGATGCCGTGGTGTGAGGGCAGCAGGGCCATGCCCAGCCAGTGGGCACAGGGCACCACACACTCGCCTCACCTTGAAGGACACCTTCACCCTGTAATCCACCCCTTCCTTCAGCACAAAGGCCCGGCCTCTCAGCTCCTCCAGATCTCCTGCACAGGCAGAGTCTCCATCAGCCTGTTACCCCTTCGTCCTCCTCCTCCTCCTCCTCCCCCAGGTGTCCCCAGGGCTCACCTGTCAGGTCCATGGTGATGGGCCCCGGCGCCTGCTCGCACATCAGTGTCAGCTTTGTCACCTGCACGTTGGGCACGCTGGCATCTAGGGACAAGCAGCAGGGCCCAGACCTTACCCACCATGCCCAGTCCACCATCACCTCCATCCCAGCGAGCCAAGGGGCTGCCCATGGCCCTGTAATGGCAGGAAGGGCCACGGTGTCTGCGGTGGGGGTGTTAAAGCGAGTGAGTGCCAGGCAGCCAGGCAGGGCACAGGAGAGCAGGGGCATCTCAGGTCACCCCATCATTGACAGCGGTGCCTTTTGGGGTATCACGTTCAAAGGACCCAGAGGCGGGTATTTCCCAGGGTGTGCCATTCCCTGCCTCGGGAGCGGGACAAGGGGAAGCAGAGGAGGAGGATGCAGCATGTGCAGCCAAGGCATCCCTTGAGGTGGGCACTGGTCTAATTCACGCCCCCAGCCCAACCTGCACGCCCTCCAGCTTTCACACATACCACGGCGCACCCCTCATGCACTCCACTGGTTCACACACACCCCGCCCCCCGCAGTTTGCACCCTCCCCAGTGCATTCGTGGATGGACACTGGGGTGCTCGGCCCGTGGAGCACCCCAGGGACCCCCAGTGCAGACCAGCACCAGCCCGGGGGGCTGCTGTGGGGGCCATGGGGAGCGGGGAGCACCGTCTGGGCACCGGCAGCCGTGTTACCCCGGTGTCCCTCCCCCCCGCCCCCGCCGCTCGCTCCTCTCCGTCATCCCCATGAATTTCCCGGTTCCCTGTAGCCGTTCCTATGGAAACTGCGGCGGTGATCCCGTAACCAAGGCAACTGGGGTCCCCGGGCACCGGCACTCTGTCGGCAGGGAATGCCGGGGTCTCTGCGCAGGTGGGGGGCACAGGCAGCACCCACGGGCGATTCCAGCCGGGATGTGCCCTCCCTGCCGGGGATGCCCTACGGGACGCTCCCCGCTCGAGCACGCCCGAGCTCCCCGAGCCCGCTGAGGCTGCATCCCCCGGCTGGGCTGTCGGGGTGCCGCGGTGCCCAAACCCGACTGCAGCCCCCAGCCTTACCCACGGCAGCAGGGATGGCGCCCAGCAGCGCCTGCTTATACTTCCGCAGGCTCTCATCCCCTGGGTCCAGCTCCTGGATCTCCTGCAGGCTCTTCTTCTCCGGCGTCTTGTACGCCAGGGCCACGTCGGCATCCTCCTCCTCCTCCTCCAGCGAGAGCGTCACCCCCTCCTTGTCAGCCATGATGTCTGCGGGGGACAGGCAGTGGCAGCCCCGGGGACACCCCGGGGGACACCCCCCCGACACGAAGGCACTGGTGGGCAGGGGGTGGCTGGGCTGTGACATGGGAAATCCCCGTGGGGAGGCCAAGCTGCTCCCCTGCTCGGAGCGGTGGGAAGTCTGCCAGGCTCGGTGTCCCCGGGGCCTGGTGGCACAGCTGAGACCAGAGGTGCTGCCGCCGGCTGCATTTCCGCACGGTCATGGAGCAAGGCGAGCTGGTGCCTACGCGGTGTGCTCGGTCTGGGGGGCGCTTGCAGACCCCTCCAGCCCGCAGGCCCCCTTCGTGTCATCCGGAGAAGACCTTGTCACTGCCCTGCGGCCCCCTCCAACCCCACTGGGCCACCTCCAGCCCCATCTCCCACCCCAAACCCAAACCACCAGCAGCTGCAGGGCAAAAAGGCATCACTGGGATGGTGGCTCCGGTGCTGCCAGGCTGCTGCGGGGCACAAGGGTGGGTGATGCCCCCACAGTCTCTGATTCTCCCTGCCCGCTGCATCACCCCCCCACTCTTGTGACTGCAAGCACTGAGCTCCCCAAAGCGCCTGGAACTCCATCCCTGGGGACATGCTGGGCACCCAGCATGGGGCAGAGGCCACTGCCTGCGCTCAGCCCCGGGGCCACAGGGCCAAAAGTGGGAGGCCACAGGGCCAAGATGTGGACCCCCAGGGCAGCGGTGGTGATGGGGACACAGCAGTAGCCTTGCTGCCCCCCTGGGCCCCCCACCAAGGCCCTGCCCCTCGGCTGTCACGGCAGCATGTGGGCACTCCCAGCCCAGGGATGCACCCACCTGGGGACTCGCTGGCTGCCCACGGGTGGCAGGGCAGGGTGGCATGCTCCGGGTGCCACAAGCTGCGAGGTGGCAGGGAGACAGCGGGGGTCTCCCCCGTGGGACGCTCCGGTCCCCCGGGGCCCGGGGTGATGCTCACTCATGGATGCACCGGGTGCCCGGGGGATGCTCACCTGTTGGGGACTCGGAGTGATGCTCGCCCTCCCTCCCCGGGTCAATG